>KE506228.1:120553-133810 GCA_000441515.1 Elaeis oleifera
CAAATCCAAATTCTTTGAGCTTTAAAGATATATTTTATGAACACTCAAATATTTTATCATCATCAAAGAAAGAGAGATTATTGCTCCAAGAATTGATTTTGATGATCACAAATTATTTGAAGAGACTACTAATGTATTTCTTATCTTTGAAGATTATTTTTGTGATATCTCAGGTAGTCCAAGAGATTGAGTTTAAAAAACCTCATCTAGCGTGCCAAAATTGAAGTTTCTACAAGATGGAGAGGTTTTCGAAGGCTTTTGAAAGTGTCCAAGTCATTTAAAAGTGTTTGAAAGTATTCTGATAAGTTTAACTTTAAATGCATGAAAACTGGATTGGCACAAAATGGGATGACCTATCTGGGTCATCCCCTTTCATTGGGTAGCCGGTATGCTTCATTTTGGCTCATGACAGACAGTGAGACGACCCACTTGGGACAACCTATGCAATGAGACGACCCACCTGAGATGATCCCTGAGATCCTAAGACCAAAACAAAAGCTAAACTTTTATCTGGCCAAATGAGATGTCCTATGGGACTTTTCAGTCATAGTGGGATGATCTATTTGGGACGACCCATTCTGGGTGAGTTCGTAACAGCTAGTTTTTAGCCTATTTTGATATATTTAATGTGTATTAAACATACTCCAATGGCTTTAAACTAACTCTAAAATATTCTCAAGAATAAATGGTGATTATAAATACTCTCCTGAAGTGAGAAATCACAAGGTTTTGCAAGTATTCAATTTTAAATTCAAAAAAGCTCATTCAGCTCTAAAAGAGAGAAAGAAGCATTTAATCACTTCATCAATCACTCTCCAGCAGCAATCAAGTGTGAAATTCTTTGAGGATGTTCAGCAAAAGCTTCTTCCCCTTAAGTATTATATTTCTATTACATTTATTGTATCTATTTAAGGGGATTCTGTGCTGAATTTTTTGTACCCTATTTTCTGAAATTGTATTTGAGTTTTGGGAAGTTCCAAAACTCGGTTGGGTTGATTCGAACCTTGAATCAGATTGTTGAGGATTGATTTGTACCCAAAAATAAGTGTTCTTGCTTGGATAGTAAAGGTCAGAGGTATCCAACATGGTGTAATCTTTTGAATCTATTTAGTGAATTGAATTCCCAAGTAGGGACTTGGAGAGTGGATGTAGGTGCAAAGTTGGCACCGAACCACTATAAATTCTTTGTGTTTATTGTACTTGCTTCTTTTTATTTGTTCTTTGTGCCCTATACTTGTAATCTTATCATTTACGTTTGAATTTATTTTTATTGAAATCAATCCTCTCCACTCAAACACTTTAGCATATTATTTTAGTGCACTAATCTTTAAAATTTTAAAAGACCCAATTCGCCCTTCTCTTGGGCTCCATATCTGAGCAACACCCTATACAAGTGACTAGTGGTATATCTCTCCTTAGAGAGTTGCTCCTATGGTTTTAGATACCCTCTCCTTCATCCATGGTTGGAAGGAGAGGTTTCTTTCATTTCTTGCCCTTCAATTGAAGACTAGAGATTCGCCTTTTGGGCCGACCTAGAAGATCGGTCCTCTGAGCTCCAACTTTAGGAGATGAGAAATTTTGAAGTTTCAAGATCTTGAGCGGAAGGTTCTGCCATTGAAAGAGCTACTGTCAGAGTAGATACTCTTCAATGTCTAACTCAATCAAGCCGACCCTTAAGGTGAGTGTTGGTTTTAGTTGATCTAGCTCTTGTTCTATTTTTTTTGGAACTAACTTGCATCGGTTCGATATAGATATGAGGCTGAAAGAGATCAAAAAGCTAAGCAAGGCATCTCATAAAAGAAAGAAGACATTAGGTGCTCCTGCAGTTCGACAGAAGCGGCAATGAGGTGATGCTTTCGGGAGTAGGGCTAATCTTGGGGAGCTCATCAATTCCAGCAAATATAGTCCTTGGCACCCCGATTCAAGTTCATGCACTAGGGAATATACTATTGCACCGATCTTCATTGCTTCCCCTCCAAGTGAAGCTCAGATGATCCTTGCTTCAATTGAGGTGGGTTGGTCATTCCCTCAATTCATCCCTTTGACTCTGCATTGAAACATTGGAGGGTTGCTCGTGACATCATTCATGGGTTTCTGCTATTAGCCGATGCAAAGAAATTATTAGAGTTGGGTTTCAGCTTCTGACAACAAGATACCTTGGACTCCTATAGTTAAGTTGTACTTCATCTTTCCTTCCTCATTACCTATTTTGCTGAATTTATGAATTGATTAACCATTTGTTTTGCAGCTTGGCCGCCACTTGATAAACTTTATGCAAGCAGTAAGTCATCAAGGTCGGAGATTGCCGAGGCCCTACACAGGATCGAGGCAGCAGAGAAAAGTACTTTCAAAGCTGAGGAGGCCAAAAGAAGCTTAGTCTAAGGTGGAGGAGGCCGAGCAGAAGGCCCAATCTAAGGTTGAGGCCAAGAAGAAAGCTCGGGCCAAGATTGAGGCCAAACTGAAGCACCAAAGGGAGGCACTACAAAAGCCAAGGCAAAGCTTTCCTTGGAGAAAAAGAGGCGATATGCAGGAGAAGGTCATCAAGGCTAAGAAGAAGGTTGAGGGGTAGGTCATCGAGGCAGCTTGCCAGGTGATGGAGGCTCTTCGAGCCTCAGAAGAGTTCACTAAAGAGAAGGTCAATTATGCTGCAGAGGCTTTCATCGCCGGCTAGGAGGTGTGCCGCTAGAAGTAGCTCGAGTTGGACTTGTCCTTTTTGGACGAGGAGGATGACGAGGTTGCTAAAGATCGGCCTCAGTCAGAACCCATGGCAATCGAGGAAACTACTAAACTAGTCATCGATGTAACTACAAAACCCTCGACCAACCCTTGACCTAAGGTTGCTGTTGATGCCTCCACCGAGGCTTAATCCTTGTGTATCTTTTCTTGTCACTCCCTTTCCATTTCATGCAGCTAACTTTTTGTCCATTCTATAGATGCCTAATTAGTCATGTCTTAATTAAAGCCCCACTGGAGGAGAAGGCTCAAGTGGTTGGTGTTCAAGTGGAGGTTACGGAGGAAGAGGTGGTCGAAGAGTCAAATCGTTTCAACGATGAACTTAACACTTGTATGGAATAAATGACCTCCCTTGAGCATATGATTGAGCTTAAGAAATTGGCAGTGGAGGAAATCAGAAAGGAGAAAGTTGCATTGGATGTGGAGAGTGCTGCCTTCGAGAAGGATAAGGCCGTAACCGAGCTTGTTAGGCTTGCTTGTGGGCTTACAAATTTGGCTTTGATGAATGCATAATCATGGTCCAATAGCTCCATTCTGCAGTTAGAGCCAACTCTCATAGTCTCTAGGAAGGCGAGCCAACTCTCATACGTACGTACGTACGTACGTACATGCATACATACATATATATAATATTAGGCTTTCATGTTGGTAGAGCCTTCATCTGCCACATGTACATGGCTTTTTTCTTTCTTGGTAAGTTCAAATCTCTCTTGATTGCATAATAAACAAAGTTATGGCATTTAAGAGATAGATCCCATATGGAATACCTCTCTTGATTGCATAATTAATCAACAGTTATAGCATTTAAGAGACAAGTCCCAAATGGAATGCTTCAATGCTATCTCATCATGTGTTAATTGGAGAGCATTTTAAAGTATACTATGATAGCCATTGGTACTGTAAGTCTTTGGACTAATATTGGTCACATGTCGACATGAAGCTTGGGTCCGATTCATGGAGTGCTTCCTTCCAGATGAACCTGCAATAAAAGTCCGCACGCATCGAAAGTACTCCAATAGAGGATCCTCCGATACTTAAGTTAGCTGAAGCTTAAGAATAGAGAAGGAAGAAGAGAGGAGATGGTAGAGAGAGTTTAGGCACTATTCTCTGCGGATGTGGTTGCTTGCTTACCTTAGAATCCCTTAGTTATCTCTTAATATAGAGATAGAGTTGTAGGCCGCCCTACCTGAATATGGTAGCTATTAGGCTCTAGTTAGCTAGGTTGTTAGGGATTAATTTGGCAGGCTGTTAAGATAGAAATCCACCTACTAACCTACAAATTATAGTTGTTAGTCATAGGTATTAGTTGTGGATTCCATCCATGCTCTAGAAGTCACAAGAAAGTTCTAGAGAGTTGACCTCATCGTCGAGATGGCTTATGGCTCAAGGTTGGCATCACACTAGAGTGCTGCATCGATCTGAACTCAAGGTCAAGTGGGCATGAATGAGGTTAGGATCCTCTAAGTGGTGATATCAGATGTTTGGGTCGGTTTCTAATGAGCTGATATTGGCATCCACTAGATCGGTATCAATTCGATGATAAGGTCAATTGTTGTTTGGGATCATTGGCTTGCACTATTTCCCTTATGTTAGACCTTTGATGTGGTTCAAGATATCTCAATCTCAAGTCAGATTGTGTCAGTCAGGTCTACATGTTCAATAAAGTAGTGATCCAGTCATAACTCTATAAACTTAGGACCCACTACTTAATTTTTACATCTTGATCATGCTGGCAACTTAGCTCATAGGGGTGCCAATGCCTTTGACATTCTTCATACAAATTAAAATTATTTTTTAATATATTTATTTTAGTTTATAAAAATCTCCTCATTTGATTACTTGATTTGAAGTCTGAGAAAGAAGATCAATTTTACTATCATACTCATCTCAAACTCATCCTGCATTAACTTAGTAAATTCTTCACATAGAACCTCACTAGTAGCACCAAATATTATATCATCAACATAAATTTGAATAATTAAATGATCATTTGATTTTTTTAACAAAAAGTTATATCTATATTTTCTCTTTTAAATTATTTCAAATAAAATTTACTTAAAAACGATCATGCCATGCTCACAGTGCTTGTTTCAAACTATATAAAGCTTTATTCAATTTAAAAATATGATTAAAAAATTTGTAATTTTTAAAATCGAGAGATTGTTCTATATAAACTTCCTTCACAATGTATCCATTTAATAATGCACTTTTTATATCCTTTTGAAAAAAAAATATAAAATATGCAAAAGCTAAAAGCAATCCAGTAGCTTCAAGTCCAGCAACTAGTGTAAAAATTTCATCAAAATCAATTCTTTCTTTTTGATTGTAATCTTATATAATCAATCTAGCCTTATTTCTAATTACACTATCTTGTTTATATAATTTATTTCGAAAAATCTATTTTGTACTAATTACAAGATAGTTTTTAGGTCTTTCAACTAAAATCTAAATATTATTTTTTTAAATTGATTTAGTTCTTCTTCTATAGCCATTATCCAATTTGTATCTTTTTCAGCTTCGAGAATGGTTTTAGGTTCAACATGAGAAATAAATACAAATAATTTAATGCTTCCCGAACAGATGCTCTACTTTTAATATCTTGAGATAGATCACCTATAATAAGTTATTTAAGGTGACTATGAGCGTACCTCTATTTTTTGATAAGTCATTTGTACCTTATTGAGCAGAGAATGGAAAGTTCATGCACTTCTTCATTTTCATCTTCTTATTTTTGCTCCTTTTCTTCTTGGTCTTGAGAAAAAGTGTCTTCTAATGATATTTCTTTCATCTCCTTTTTAAATTTACCTGCATCATCATCTACTTCTACTTCTCTTAATTTAAGAATGTTAGTCTCATCAAATACAATATGAATTGACTCTTCTACAACCAAAATTTTTCTATTAAATACTCTATAAGTTTTACTAAGTGATGAGTAACCAATAAAAATATCATGATCTAATTTAGTATCAAATTTATCTAGTTTGTCCTTACCATTTATCAAAATAAACATCGACAATCAAAATTTTTTAATTAAAAATATTTGGCTTCTTTCCTTTATAAAGCTCATAGGAGGTTTCTTTAAAATTGATCTAATTAATGCTCGATTAAGTATATGGCATGCAGTGTTTATAGCTTCCATCTAAAATACTTTGGTTGGTTGTTTTTGCAAAGTACGGTCCATGCCATCTCTTACAAAGTCCTACTTTTTTCTAACACCCTATTTTGTTGAGGTATTCTAAGTGCTAAAAGTTATAATCAATTCCATTTTCAGAACCAAACATTTCAAAAGTTTGATTTTCAAATTCTATCCCATGGTCACTTCTAATTTGTAAAGCTTTGCAATCTTTTTCACTAATGATTTTCTTAACAGCTTTGCAAACATTTCAAATGCTTCATCTTTATGAGTAAAGAGCAAAATCCGAGTGTATCAAGAAAATCATTAATAATAATAAAACCAAAATATTTGCCACCAAGATTAGTAGTCTTGATTGGCCAAACAAATTTATATGCAAAAGTTCCAAAGATCTAACAGTTGAAACAAAATTTTTAGGTTTAAATGATGATCTAGTTTGCTTACCTGATTGTCATGTATTGCAAATTTCATTCTTTCAAAATCAAATTTTGATAAATCTCTAAACCAAATCATTTTTGATTAATCTAGCAATAAAGTCTATGCTTGCATGACTTAGTCTACTATACAAAATCCAACTAGCTTCATTGACTTTGGTGTTTATAGCAACTAAACATTCTATGCTATCCTTACAAAGATCATCAAGATCCATCAAATAATATTTTCATGTCTCCTTCCTATGAATTTGATACTATTATCAATGGAATTAATTACAATGCAATGTGATGATTTAAATGGAACATCAAATTCTAATCACATAATTGACTTATACTAAGTAAATTATACATTAAACTATCAACAAGCAATATATTTCAATAAAGATGGTAGGAATAATCTTTATACTATTGAGATCAATAATTTATCTTTATCATGGTCTCCAAATGTAACAACTCATCCATCTTTAGCTTTAAGAGAGATAAATTAAGATTTATCTCCTATCATGTGTCTTGAGTATTTGCTGTCTAAATATCATTTATTTTTGTCTCAAAGGATGCCAAGTATACATACAAAATATGGATCAAGTCTTCTTAGATACCCAAGCTTTCTTAGATCCTTTGAGGTTAGTTGGAATGATTTCTTTAAACCCAAATTTATTTAACTTGAATATTTCTAAATATACTCATATTGCAATCAATAGATTTATATCCCATTTTGTTACATTTGAATATGTGATAGCATGCTTCTCAAAAGTGGGTTTTACAAAATATTTTTAGAAAGTTTGTTAATTAAAGTATCAAATTTTGAGTCAGCTTTCAAAAATAATCTTCTATTTGTTTAAAAGTATTTGAAGATTTTGTGAGCTAAGAATAAATTTGTCCACAATATGCTTTAATTTATTGACTTCCTTTTGAAGACATTCATTTTCTCAAGTAAATCATTTACTTTTTAAAAGATTTTTTTTCTTTTGAAAGTTTTATTTTCTTCAATTAATAAATGAATTAAATTTTTAATTTCTTTATTTTTATGAGATAGGCTTTTAAAATCATCAAGCAATTCATAAAAGACATCATGCAGCTCTTGAAAAGTAAAATCATAGTTATTGGTATTTATCTTGATCACATGTACCATGAGGCAAAAGTTTGCTTTTTCTTCTTTTATTTTTTCTTCTTCCTTAGAGCTAGAATCTTAATCATTATTCTATATGGCCATCATAGCTATTTTCTAAAATCTCCTTAAGCTCTTTTGAGTAGGGGGTAGTCAGTTCTAAAGTGCCTGGATCTTTTACATTCGTAACATATTACTGGTTGCTCCTTTTCTTTTCTTTCTCCTTTGCTTTGCTCCTTTTCCTCTAATATATCTTTTTTCTTAGGGCCAAACCTTTCTTCTTATGAATCTTCTGAATCTTCTAGTGATCATGGTCATTTCATCGTCATTGTCAGATTCCTCCGATGTGTCACTCTCTATATCTTCATTAGTTGTTGATTTTAAGGCAACAGATTTTCTTTTCTTTGCCTCTTCTTCCATATTTTGATTCATGCTCAGCTCATGATCATAAGTCATGAGTAAACCAATAACTCTTTCAAAGATAACTTATTCAGATCTTTAGCATTTTGGATTGCAGTCATCTTGACCTCCCAATTCTTTGACAATGATGTGAGAATTTTATGAACAAGTTCGCTGTTAGTATAGTTCTTACCAAGACTTTTCAAATCATTTATAATATCAATAAATCTAATGAACATATCAGTAATACTTTTACTAGATTCCATTTTAAGTAGTTCATATTTATGTGCAAGCATAATAATTTTAATTCTTTACTTGATTAGTACCCTTATGGATAATTTCTAATATATCTCATATCTCTTTAGCAGACATGCATGTGAAAATTCTATTGAACTCATAGGCATCTAAAGTATCATACAAAACACTCATAGCTTTTATATTTAATTAAGCAAATCTTTTGTCTAGATCATCTCAATTCTTTTTAGATTTGGAAGAAGACATACCATCAATCATAATTGTTAGTGTGTGAGGACCATTTAATATAATATTTCACGTGTCATAATCTTATGCTTGAATGAATATTTTATTCATGCTTTTCAATATATATAATTTGTGCCATTAAAGAATGGAGGTCAATTGGCTGATTGGCCCTTAATCAATGATGTACCAATTGGGGTTGCCATTCATCTTTAACTCTTGATGGTTAGATTAAATGGGCTGAGTATCTGCTCTAATACCATTTATTTCTAAAAGTATCAACCCAAGAGGAGGGTGAATTAGGTTTCTTAAAAATTAATTAGAGAACTGTGCCCAAAAATAATTTGAGAGTGTTTGTGGAGTACTTAGCAGAAAATAATTTATAGTAGAAAATAAAGAGTAAATACAATTCATAATCATAAAAATATAAAATTTATAGTAGTTCGGTGCTTAACTCAGCACCTACATTCACTTCCCAAGTCAACCCACATATGAATTCCAACTATAATCCTTCAAGATTACAGTTCGATTATTTTCATGGGCTTATAATCCAATCTAGTTGACTTTCTCTGACTCACCAACCAAAATCTTACAATCGATTAGTTTTGTGGATTTACAATCAACTTAGTTGATTTTTCTGATTCACCAATCAAAACCTTACAATATCCAACTTAAGGCTTGAACCAACCTCAAATTTCTTCTCTCAAAAAACTTGTCATAATAACCAATGAAGGATATACAAGAATTTAAAGTTCAAAATAATAAATTAAACTCTTTAAACTCTTGAAGAAGTTGAAGTGATTGAGCTCTTCAATTACTTTGACTTCTTTCTTAAATACTTGAGAGAAGATTGATAAAGACTTCAATGCTTTTGCTCAAAGGTGGTTGGCTCAAATCAGTGCATTGTTCCTCTCATTTTTGTTAACTAGATGTGGGAAGGTCTGAATTAAAGCTTTCTTAACTTCCTTCTACTTTCTCTTGTATTCTATTCAATAGCTTGAAGAATAACTCAATAAAATCAAAGACTTATATTCTCCATTTCATTCTTCCTTTTGTAGCCTCAAACATGTCTGTAATTAATGCTTTAGCTACTAGAAGTTTGAAATAGCCACTAGAACAAGTTTTGATCGTTTGAAAAAGTCTGAAAACTAGTTATTATTCTATTAGAATTCTATGAGTTGGCTCATCTAAGCTCTTAATTGACTAATTTGAAACTAAATTGGCTAAGTGAAATTTTTGAAATAGCTTAGGAACATATGTAATTTTTAACTTTATGTATATTTTATCTGTCTAAAACTTGATCAGTTCAGATATCTTCTTAGTCAGCATAGAGAACTTATAAGTTTATACTGCTTTTTGTATTCTTCTACCTCTGAGATTGAGTCAACTATCTTATTCTTGTGAGTTGGCTAAGCTCCAGTCTTAGATAGCTATGTTGTTTGCTGAGTCAATGCAGAATAATTTTAAAACTTAATCTTCTATCTTCACCCTGAGTCTAAGATTGAGTCAGCTATCCATATAATTGAGTTGGCTAAGACCCAATCTTGGTCAGTTAAGGTGAAATCTTGGTTTGCTAAAAGAGATCTCCTGAATTTTATCTCTTTCTGTCTTTCCCTTGAACTAAGAAATTGGTCGGCTAAGCTCCTTTCTTAATTGACTCAAAGGCATGCAAAGTATGCTAAATTTGATTTTATTTAAATTTCTTTATTCAAATATATTTTAGACTAGACTTGCCTTCTCAAATTTAATTTATAACTAGTTGAACTTATTGAGAAATCTTTCTAGACTAGAGTTTCTGTTTATCTACATATTTTCATATGGAACTTGATTTTTTTGCTTCCAAATATTGATCTTGAACTTGGAAACATAGATTCACTTAAATTTGAGAGGACTTCTTCTTAAACAAAATCAACCATTGAGTATTATGAGAAATCCTACAATCACTCTTAAAAGCATCATTGATAATCATGATTTGTATTCAAACCTTTTTGATATCATCAAAATCAATTCTAGAGCTAACAATATGACCCTTTGTTGATATTGCTTTTGATACTATGTGTCCCTTGCTATCATGATGGTCTATCCTTGATTATAAATGATCTTGTAATTTGAGTAGTAGATACCTCATACTTTGATCCATGAAGTATTTTATGCTTATCTAGATTAATAATGCCAAAAAGGGGGAGAGATATATTTGTAAATCGTATAAATAGAAGTATATATTTGATTAGTAATATCTTTAATTTCTACTCTAATTTCACTCTAATACTAGATCCTATTTTCACTCCGATATCAGATCCAAGATCGGGCCCTTACTATTTCTTAAAAATTATTGCTTCAATCTTTGCCTTGATACTTAATCATCTTTCTTTATTCATTTTGCTCAAATATTTATCATTTGATCTTGCACTTGGCCTTTTAAGTGTCTTAATCCTATATTCTAAATATTTGCTTAAAGCTCATGCTCTGATCAAATGCATCAGTCTAATACATTTGTATATGCCTTGATCCTATGCTTATACATTTTTAATGCCATTTACTTTACTCCTATATTTTAGATATTTTATTTTGCTTATATTCAATGTTTTGTTATCATCAAAATGAGAAGATTGTTAATCCAAAAATTAATTTTGATGATTAAAAAATATTTGAGAAGAGTATTAATGATTATATGTCTTTAGAGAAGTGTAATAATATATTTCAAGAAAGCCAAAAGATTTGAAGCAAATAAGAATGCATGGAGAAGGCTAAAGTTTCAAATTTTTAAGTTAGAATAAGGACAATATTTTTCGGAAGCCTCAAGAGCATTCAAGATGACTTTGAAAAGATGGGAGATAATTTTGAGGTATTCAAAAATCAAAATATGAGAAAATCACTTTTCGAACATCAGGAGCTGACCCCTGAATCTTAGGGGGTGACCCGTAGGTCATCCCCTTAGGATAAGTGGAGTGGAGCTGGCATGCTTTGGAGGCCTGGCATGTCACCGGTGCTTTGGGCTAGGGGGCAACCCTAGGGTCTACCCCTTTGGTGGCATAGGGACAAACAGAAAGTAATACCTCTATTTTGACACAAGGGATGACTCCTGGGTCAATCCTTGGGCCGTGACAGCTTGTAACGGCTAGTTTTTAAGTCTGTTTTTGATATATTTAATGCTCTTTAATAGCTCTAAATGGTTAGCAATACCATAAGAAAATAGTGAATTTGCGATCAAAAATTGATCATAAAATACCCAAAATTGAATTTTATGATCGATTTAAGATCGATTACTGTCGATCACATAAATCTTGGTGGCAAATAATTTACGATCGTAATTTTGACCACAAAATTTTGTGACCGATTTTGCAACTGATTAAATGAAAACAAGCGGTTACTAAATTAAAAAAAAATGGATATTTTGTGATAAAATTGATCAATTAGCGATCGATTTTGCGACCAATTTATCGATGTCAAATTTAATAACAATTTTTAATTACAAATTTGTAATAAATTTTTGTTTGTAAATTTAATAAGAATTTTTAAAATTCTAAATTTTCGATCGATAAATCAATCGTGACATATTTTGTAAAAAAATATTTTTGTAGATAATTTGTTATTTTTATTTTTTAATAAATCTGTTGCAAAATCGATCGTAAATTAATTTTAATATTTTTATTTTAATAAATCAATCACAAAATCGATCATAATTAATTTAATATTTTTATTTAATAAATCAAATATAAAATCAATCATAATTATTTAATTTTTTTATTTAATAAATTGATTGTAAAATCGATCGTAAATTAGTTTTATCATTTTTATTTTAAAAAATCAATCACAAAATTGATTCACAAAGTTTTTTTGATACTAAAAATTATTATTTTATTTAATTTTCATCTATGAAAGATCCTGATATTTAGCAAATATTTAATACACCAAATACAATTAATCTCATAAATGTAAAATATATTTCATAACTCAAATGGTCAACATAATTAAACATAACATTCATGTTCAAAACAAATTGCAATAATATAATTTATGCCACAAACAAATAGATTACATACAATCCACAATAACCCCAAGTTCATTGGCATAAACAAATTTCAAAATAAATAACTAAAACTTTATTTCTTAAAAAATGATCCACAAAAAATAGAATATCATAGTACAAACAATAATCCCACATCAATTGATATGAATATAGCTTAGATTTTAACTAATTAGTGTTATTATTTTTGGACTTAAAAATAAAATAAATAAAATAATTAAAATCTTTAAAAAATTATAGAGTCCACAAACAAATAGAATTTCATATTATAAACAATAATCCCACTTCAATTGACGTGAATATAGCTTAGATTTTAACTAATTAGTGTTATTACTTTCGGATTTAAGAATAAATCCTAAAAATTAAATAAAATCTTAAAAATAATAAAATATCCACAAATAAATAGAATTTTATAGTACAAATAATAATCCCAACTCAATTGCCATGAACATACCATACATTTTAACTGATTATTGTTATTATTTTTGGATTTAACATAAGTAAATAGAAATTAACCCAAATTTACAAAAAAAAAAGAAGAGAGAAATATTAAACCTAGCAGTGGCACACGGTGGTGCCGTCGGTTCCGATGTTGGGGACTGGCCAATGGGAGGAGCAGATGTCGGAGGAGCTGGATGGCGGCAGCAGGCACAGGGGAGATGCCGGAGAGAAGAGGGAAGAGGAAAGAAAGCCTGTCGTGAGGGTGGGGCTCGATGTTGGATCCAAATTTGGGAGACTCTAGCAAGTGGACATCGAAGGAGCTGGATGGTGGTGGCAGGGCACAAGGGAGACGCCGGAGAAAAGAGGGAAAGAGGAAAATAAAGCCTATCACAGGGGTCCGGCTCGGCGTCGGCTCTGACTTTGGGGGACTAGCCAGCAGTGGCGAGCAGACATCGAAGGAGCTGGACAGCAGCGGCGGGGCACAGGGGAGATGCCGGAGAGAAGA
>KE506228.1:140004-151162 GCA_000441515.1 Elaeis oleifera
TCTTCCTTCTACCTTTGTTTGGGCAAATAGGGGGATTCTTGACTCCCTTCATCCCCAAGCCAAAAGTCCTACCTTTGCTAGGAGATGGTGACTGAGGATGCGGTCCATGATGGCATAGTCGAGGGTCCTCCATCCGACAATCAACGGTGATGATAGTGCCATAATCAAGGGAAGATGGGAGATAAAATAGGGGATATCAGAGATCTGATTTTTCCAATGAATTTTCAGCAACAAGTGGCTGAAATCCAAGCTTTAGTAACTAAAAGGAATTGAGAGGAAGATGATTCGAGTCATTTACCTTATCTCCAGTGGACTTTGGTGGTGACTTTTCAACAGACATGGTGAGAGTTGCCTAAAAATAAGAAGCAAAATGGAGGGAGAAAGACAGGAAGAGAGAAGGGATCTTGATGATGGATGTTTGTTGAAGGAAGGAGATTTCTTCTTATAGAGGACCATTAAAGTCCCACTCTGATTCAACCTCATCGGAGAAGAAGACTCCTATCGGGAGATGTTTTCTTCTTAAATTTTTTTCTTTCTTTTAGTTTTTAATATTCATGCACAACCCTTTTTTGGGTTGTTTTCCTTGGTGGATGGGCCCCTATGGGCTGGGGTATTACAAGTCTTGTCTAATCAAATTTGCAAACATCTAGATTTCATCCCTGATGGAGGCCATGACACTAGTCATCATCCTCTATGTGATCCCAGCCATCTACTCCTCATCTAGCTCTACGATGTGATAGCTTTTTGGATGCTATTTCTGGATCTCCTATGCTATGGATGATGGTGCCAGTGCACTCTGATCTTGAGACTATCTATCAAGTCATTCCATTGCTAGCTGAGACTTATTGCCTTGCTCTCCCTACTCAGTGTCCTCGTATCCATTAGGCTCCGCCTGCTCTGTACCTCGACATACCCAATAACCATCAACCATTTGATAACCAATTCAACATACTGACTTGTCATTGTACGTGCCATGTGCATCAATCCCTAAGAAGTCTACCCCTAAAGTGCTACCTCATGCTCTTGAAATATCAGAGTAAGAATCATATCATAGGGTAGTGACACTTTCAACCAGATCATTTCCTCCTACATCTATCTACTCATAAGTGCAAGCAAGTTCTAAAAATCTATCAGATCACATGGTATATGGTAGTAATGTCTCTTTCTAACATGAAACCAAATATTTCTATTTTGAGAAGAAGATCCGACTAATCACGTGATGTAAGAGCCTCATCTCTATGCTGAGCTAACTAGCTAGCACCTCCTTTACCTCACAAACCTCATCTCTCCCAAAATGACTTGCAATCATTAAGATGATTTATTGTGCTACCATTGGTGGGCATCCTAAGAGTGCATCCCAAACTCATAATATTCAACACAATGCACACTCTCTTCACCTTCGATTCTATGCTTCCTACTTCGGTGTTCGCATTTACTTAAATTCTCTCACTAGGTGTATGTGGGAAGATCCAAGGAGCTTACAAATTTCCAACCTACGTTTTCAATCTTCCTCCTAAGTTCAAAGTTACCCTTTCTAAAAACTCAAAATCAATTTTTCTTCTGGTTGCAACTATCATGGAGGACAATGGTACCTTTTTCCAGCAAGGTTTGTAGTGGTCGAGGAGAATGTGTCGATAGTGGTGGAGGTACTGGATGCTTAATCCTTGATTCTTTTCTTGGATTAGATTGAAATTTGGTCTACCTTTTGACTGTTGAGCCTTGGTGGAAGGAACCTTAGTTGATGAATGTGATGTGCAAGAATGCTCCACATAGTAGGTAAGTTGCTTCTTGGGTGCCATAGGAGATCAAGATCCCACAAAACCAAGCTTTGGAATGGATTTTGGAAATGAAGGAGAATGAGGGTTTTGAAGGGTTTAAGCTCAAGAGAAGAGTGAAACAGAACAGCCTTAGATTCAGGATGACTCAAAATAAAAAAATCTATCCTTGTCCCTTGAGTCGACTCGAGAAAATCCTCGAGTTGACTCCTATCTAAGGGTTGACTTGAATTTTCCACGCATCCACTCCTCTAGCACAAAAATCTATGAGCTGACTCTTCGAGTTTATTGCACTAGTATTATCACATGTTATAAAATTTTATTATATTTAATGCTATAATTTTCTAGTTGTTATTTGATCTATAAGGTTTTAACATAACTTTCAACTATAATAAATTCAGCTTCTACTGTACATAATGCTACCAAATTTAGTTCTTACTAAACCAAAAGACCAATTTCATACATAGAAATTGGTAAGTTCCAATACTTGTACTATTTCGATCTAATTTGCATCCAATAAAATCCATATCTAAATAGCTAATTAAATTGATAAAAGATTGCTTAGAATACCACAGTCCAATATATTAAGTTTCAATTGAATATGTAAATATTCTTTTAACAACAATCATGTGAGATTCTTTAGAATTAAATTAAAATCTAAATATATTCATATGCTAACGTAATGTCAGGTCCACCACCAGTTAAATAAAGTTAAGATTCTATCATATTCTATAAATTTAAATCAATATATTTATCATTTTCATCTTGATCAAGCTTGCATGTCTGGCTCATAGGGATGCCAATTCTTTTAGCATTTTCTATCACAATTTTTTTTCAAAATTTTCCTTGTATACGAGCTTTGGTTGATGAAGATCCATTCTCCATTTGCTTAATTTGGAGTTTGAGGAAGAAAATTAATTCTCTCATTATGCTTATCTCGAACTTTTTTGTAATAGCTTAGCAAATTTTTGATACAAGATTTTATTAGTAGTATTGAATATAATGTTATTGTTACGGCTGGTTTCTAGTTGACGCTAGAAGACAAAAAAATGTAGTACTGGAGCAACCTGCAAAAAAGTCCAGACTGGAGGATTGTGCTCCGATGAGGATCCTTTGATGCTCAAGTCAGAACATGCAAATAGAGAAATAGAGTTTTGAGTTTAATAAAAAAATAGATTACTTATCTGGGTTCTCAGGGTTTAAGTATTTATAGAGAAGATGGCTGTATAATCATTTTTGAAAGACAGACGGGCCGAATCTGATGTGGTTATTTGATTGCGATTCTCGAGATCAAGTAGTTATACCGACAAGATTCTCTGAATCAAACGGTTACGCTCAGATTGGAATGACAGCTGTGTCCAGTTGGTGCCTACCTTTAAACCTAAGCTTGGTCAATCTATTTTCGAGGAAAGATCAGAGAGTGTGGTGTGCCGACGAGAAATTAGGACTGATAGTTTTCTGACCAAGACTCAGATGGATTGATCCGAAAGTCTAGCCAATCTGTAGTTCGTATGCTGACTAGAGATTGTCCCGATGTGCAAGTCGAATGAGGATCGGATGTGGCGGGAGATCGACTAATCCTTTTAGATCAGAAGTCGGATCAAGAACATACCGATGAAGAGTCAGAGAGAATAGCCTCCGACCAAGGATCGGGATAGACATTTGCCCAATAAAGGGTCGGGCAAACCTCAACAATTAGGCCATCGAAGAGGTGCCGATATAGATCTAATGGGTCATAATATGCTTAAGTCTCCATACATTACCGATCCATTCTAAATTACTCCTAATAGATACCCCCCTACTCCCTAGTCCGAGCTTTGGTCGGGCTATGGGAGTATTTACTTTGGCATTTTGAAAGATCGGAGATATGAAGAGCCTTTTTAAACCATATTTGCGTATGATTTTTTAGATGAAAAATTATCGAACTAATGATGAAATTTTCAAAATCTGCATAGGCGCCACTCTAGATGCTGTTTTTTACTGAGATGTATTAAATATGGAGACCGTCATCCAGTTGTTGAGCTAATGAAGGCTTGATGCATGGTCTATTTTAGGAATTCATACTGGCTGGACATCCTCCAAGAGATGGATGTCCTTCCATTTAAGGGTAGCTTCTTTTGTTTATTTTCTCTTACTCTGCTGACTCCTATGAAATCATCTCTCTTTGCCATTTCTCTTGCTCTAAAGGTCCCGCAGATAGATTTTCTTCTTTCTCCACTATGTGAAGAGCGCTCGAAAGATAGTTACTTCTTTTAATTTTTACTCAAAAGTAAGTACCTCTTACCTTCTTTTCAATTTTCCTTCCTTTTATTTTCTCCTTAGATTTCTGTTTCCATGGCGGGTTTCGAAACCTCTATGAGTGAGAGTCCCATGCGAAAAAAATGAAGGATCCAAAAAACCCTAGGTCCAAAACCAATTCTTTGGTCGGGCCCAGAGAGATCCAATCCGAGTTGACTTTGAGTGACATCGAGTTATTCCGAGCCCAATACTCCATTTCGGATGAATTTCATCTTGAACTTTCTGATTCCATTGCTCGAGTCCATGGTCCACCTCTAGGCTGATTAGCTGTGTATGAGAAAAATCTTCGAGCAGATCTTAGATTTTCCATTTTTCCTTATTTTGAGCTTTTTAGATTCTATAGGATTGCTTTCTGTTCTGTGTCCCTAAATTCTTTTAGATATATCATAGGATTTCTTATTCTCTACTTTCGAATGGGAGTCCGACCTTCGATTCTTCTTTTTCGAGCTCTCTTCACATTAAAAAACACCCATATGCTGACTGGCTATATGTTTCCTGTCAGAGTGGTGCCACTTTCCTAGTCTCTGATGCTCCCTCATCTATTCATGGCTAGAAGAACCATTTCTTTTTGTTTCTTATGCTTCGATAGATGACTGGGGCTTCTGAACTGGGATCGGATCAAAGCCTCATCCTTAAAGCCTGTAGAGTTAAGTATCGAGGAAAGAAAGGACTTAGGGATCTCCTGGATTACAACGCTCCTC
This sequence comes from Elaeis oleifera, assembly GCA_000441515.1. Lineage (NCBI taxonomy): Eukaryota > Viridiplantae > Streptophyta > Magnoliopsida > Arecales > Arecaceae > Elaeis > Elaeis oleifera. Next base: position 144,779 of record KE506228.1, read on the forward strand.
ATCTGGATGAGCTTTTATCTGATGAATTCCTCTTCTTGGCAGGACTTTCCTCTAGCAAACCTAGGAGTGAGTGGGTCATTCATGCTTTCTCTTTTTTCTTTCTTTTTATATATATATAGCTCTCTAACCCGATGTTTGCTGAATAATTATAGAAATGAAACCCTCGGCAAAGGATATTATAAAATTGAAGACCTTTTTTCACAAAAGAGGAAGACTCGGGCTGTCGAGACCAAGAGAAAGAAAAGATTGAAGTCTGTCGAGCTCAATCAAGAGCCTATCTCTATCGACCAAGCACTTTCTTCTGAGGTCGGAATAGTTTTGATGACACCTACACCTACTCCGACCTCGACAGCTGATCTCCAAGAAGAGATCATCAAGCGACCTCAATCATCCAAGACTTTTGCTCGAGATGGGTCTTCTAAGGAGGCTGATGATGATGAGACCCTTTCTGATGATATTTCGAAGACCTTATTTTCTCAAGACTAGAAGATATTTAGAAAAACTATCGAAAACTCTGTTATTCTAAAAGAGTTAGAGCAAATAGATAAAATGAGCATTTTCAGTTTGAGGAAGCTATCTTTGACTATTAGCTATCAGGTATAATATTTATCCTGTCATACCTCTTTTCTTTTTAATCATCACATTTCCTCTGACTTAGTTGATTTGAAATGCAGCTACTCCATGTTCTTGTCAACTTGTCGAACCACTCAGCTATGGAGGCTTAGGCATGAGAGATCGAGAAGAAGGCTGAGATAGATGCCCAAGTAGCTCGGACAAAAGTTAAAGAACTAGAGGCTGAGGCCAAGCATCTCCAGGGGGCCTTCAGCCAGGTGGAGTCTAATCTTGCCCTCACCTTGAAGAGAGAGAAAGAGGTGGAAAGAAGATTGAGGAGCACATTCGAGATGCCAAGCGCTCCTCCGTCAAGGAATTCAAGGCATCACCTGCCTTTATCGAGGAGATGGCTTGAGGGGTCGAGGCATTTAGGGCGTCTGAAGAATATTCCGACAGCCACATGGCCTTCAGCAAAAAATTTTCATTAGGCTCATAAAGAAAGTTAGGTCAATTGTCAGAAGTTGATAGAAAAGGAGCATCTGGAGCTTGATCTCACCTTCTTGGATTATGAAGATGAAGATGAAGATGGTGAGAAAGTTCACACTGCCTCCAAGCTCTCCATTCCCGAGAAGGAGAATGTTGCCAAGCCACCCTCCTTTTCAACTGTTGATGCGAGTCCCTTCGAGCCTCCTTCAGATACAGCTCCTCAAGAGAAGGTTGGAAATTAAATACTTATACTTTTTGCTTCTTCTTTTTTCTTTGTTTATTTTTGTATATCTCTGTAAGAAACTTTTGTTCAATGAAATGAAATCATGAACTTTTGAATTTACCACTTTCAATTGTTTGCACAGTTGATGGATGACATTTGTGACATCAGTCCAACAACTGCTGCTCCTTTATCGGCCACTCCTCTGCCTCCAATGATGGCGGTCAAGATTAAAGCTCACATTAAGAGCTTGGAGATGAACTTAATTTTTTCAAAGAAAACTTTCGATCGGGGAAAGAGACTACAAAAAACTCAAAAGAAATTTGCTGAGATTGAGAAAGAAGTCAGTAGGCTTCAACAAGAAGTTCGACAAGGAGTTGTAGTACATAGCACTGAGAAGACATAATTAACCGAAGAGATACGGAGGATATCCGATGCAGCACGGAAGAAGTCCTGAGGTGTGGCAACGAAATTGACAGTATATCATCATCAGCTTGACTCCACTCATGGAGAAATTTGTGCCTTAGAGTCTCTGATTAAGTGTAGGGATTTTGGATGGGCGAGGTCCGAGCGTACATTATAAATTCAAGATGAGCTTCGTAAGGTCAAAGAAGAAATTTCAAGATTGTAAAAGGCATTAGATAACAAGAAGATCGTCACCGCTCCCAAGGACGTACAGCAGCATGGGATCTAAGTGACTGCTCCCATTGCTGATCTTCGACGAAAACCAGACGGTCAATCTCTGATGGGAGGAGAAAGAGCTTCTTCTTCCTGATCTCATGAGCAGCTAATAGATAGCTCTCAGTCGATGGTCCACATGATCTTTGCTGGTGGGCATTATTTCGGCTACAGCTTTTGTCAGAATGCAGTTTGAGTTTTGTACCCACAACTCGATCTGTCCGAACTTTCCAATCCCAACATGGATATGGACGATGCTTTGACACAGCTGAGCAAGAAACGAGGGAATTTTTACATATTTCCAAATTCATAATTTCTCACAGAGCACGGCACGTCGAAGATGTTGATGGCGGGAGAATTTTTGTGGTCAATGAAGTGCAACCAGCCGACAATGCCCCTCCAGTCGAATAGTCAACTTTCTCCTCTTTCTCTTTATAATGTCAGACAAAGAACTGACTAGACTCTTATAAATATTTCTCATTGGAATAAAGTAATAACTTTTTTAACCATGCATTCATATTTTGCTTCTTTTATGCTGCTATATATTTTTCGAATCATGTTGACTTCACATGGTCATCATAAAATAGAGTTTAAATATAAGCCAATCAAAGGCCTTCAACATCTCAAGATCGATCAAAGGCCTTCGACATCTCAAGATCGATCAAAGATCGAGTTTAAATATTTCAAGACTGATCAGAGATCGAGTTTCAATATCTCAAGACCGATCAGAGATTGAGTTTCAATATCTCAAGGCCGATCAGAGGCCATATCTCAAAGCTGATCAGAGATCGAGTTTAAATATCTCAAGGCCGATCAGAGGCTGAGTTTCAATATCTCATGGCCGATCAGAGGTCGAGTTTCAATATCTCAAGTCTGATGAGAGGTCGAGTTTCAATATCTCAATGCCGATCAGAGGTCGAGTTTCAATATAAGCCCCTCATTGGTATTATATTTACTTATATGTGGAAGTACTGATATTGATGAATTAAAATATTTATTTATGTGTATACTTCAGTAAGATTACAATATCACTGATAATACATGCAGAGGTTAGCTAAGTTTCACGGTCTTTGGAGTGGAGTGCCATCAAGATGCTTCAGTTTATAAGTTTTGGGACATACCACTTCATCCACTCAGAAAGGATCTTCCCAGTTGGATGATAGCTTCCCTTGCTCGATAGGTTGTGAGACTTCGGTGCATCGCAGCATCAGATCGCCGATCCAAAATTTTTTAGACTTGACTTGGGAATTACAGTATTTGGCCACCCTTTGCCAGTAGAAGGCCATCCGCACGGTAGCTCATTCCTTACTCTCCTCAACCAGGTCAAGGTTGGTTCGCAACCACTCCGAGTTGATGTCCTCATTATATTCCTCAACCCTGAGGGAAAGAAGTCCAATCTCGATCAATATAACTGTTTCGGTTCTGAATGCAAGGTTGAATGGAGTTTCTCCAGTTAGAATCCTTTGAGTCGTTTGGTATGCCCATAGCATATGATATAACTCATCTGCCCAGGACACCCCAGTTCGATTGAGTCTAGCCTTCAGACCTTACAAAAGAGTCCTATTCGTCACTTCAGCTTCCCTATTAGCTTGTGGGTATCTAACTGAAGTGAATCGTTGTTCAATTCTAAGATCTTCATAAAATTTTTGAAGTCGGGAGTCGCTAAATTGTCTACCATTGTTAGTTACTAGCGCCCTTGGGAGACCATAGCAGTAAATAATAGATTTTCAAATGAAATCTTTAACTTTAGCCTCTGTTATGCGGGTCAGGGGCTCAGCTACCACTCACTTTATGAAATAATCAATGGCTACTAGGAAGAATTTATACTGATCTGAGGCCCTGAGGAAAGGGACCCAAAATGTCCATTCTCCACTGAGCAAAAGGTCGTGGAGTGGCGATAGGAGCAAGGGGCACTACTGGTTGATGTTGAACATTAAATTTTTTTGACAGCGATCACACCTTCTAACAAAATCAGAGGCATCGTTTTGCATCGAAGGCCAATAATAATCTTATCGAAGGATTTTGTAGGAAAAAGTCTTTACACTAAAATGATTTTCATAAATTTTTTCATGGACTTCTCTTAGTGCATAGTCTACTTCAGACGGTCGCAGACACCTCAGAAGTGGAAGAGAAAAGGATTGCTTGTATAGTTTATCATCATGAGCACATAGCGGGCAGCCTACTTGCGTATTTTTCGAGCCTCCCGACTATCAGATGGTAATTCACCCGACTTGAGGTACTTTAGTAAGAGGTCAATCCAATAAGGCTCTTCATCAATCTACTGGACAGCAAGAGGTTCTTCCAGGCTTGAGGTTCCTAATATCTCAATATAAGTTTCTTTTGGAATTCAGGTGATAAAGAGGCTGCTAGATTTGAGAGCACATCCATCCGTGTATTTTGCATCTGAGGTATATGTTGGATATCAAAGTTTAGAAAAGATGTGATCAGTTCTTTTATCTTTTCGAGGTACCTCTTCATATTTTCCTTCCGAGCCTCATATTCGCCCTTGACTTGTCCCGTCACTAGTTGAGAGTCACTGAAGATCTGCAAGTATTTGGCTCTCACATTCTTGGCCAGTCTGAGCCCGATAATTAAAGTCTTATACTCTACTTCGTTGTTGGTTGTTGAAAATTCAAATACCGCAGAGCATACTCCGCCACATCACCTTCCAACCTAGTTAAAATGAACTCAACTCCTGATTCTGATGAATTGGAAGACCCATCCACATGAAGAATCCACTGGTCCTCAGGATCAAGGTTCATTCTTATTTATTCCTCTAGTGCCATTGAGCTACTTTCCGTAGCCTCTGATCTTTCTTCGTTGGGGATGGTGCATTCAAGGATGAAGTCCGTCAAGACTTGAGCTTTAATTGAGGGCCTCGGACGGAACTTAATGTCAAACTTGGAGAGCTACAAGGCCTATTTTGTAACCCATCTCGACGTATCTGGACAATGGAGGACTGCTTTGATCGGTTGATCTATAAGCAATACTATTGTATGAGCTTGAAAATAGGATCGAAGCTTCTTTGCCATGATGACCAGAGCAAATATTAACTTCTCCAACTTCATGTATCTAGTTTCTACAACTTGAAAGACCTTACTTAAGTAATACATTGATTTTTGAATTCATCCTTCTTCTCAGATAAGAATCGAACTGATTGCTGTCGGAAATACGGCAAGATAAAGTAACAATTCTTCTTCTGACTGAGGCTCTATAAGCAAGGGTGTGGAGCTGAGGTATTGCTTCAGTTCCTTGAATACTTTCTGTTGGGTATAAATACCCTCAGCCGAAGTTCTAGGCAGGCGGCACCTATCCGGGCTTCTTCAGGATATATTTTCCAGTCGTCTATCAAATTGCTCCAAGTGCTCACTGAGCTCCGCTACTGGCCGACCTTCTACAGTGCTCACTGAGCTCTGCTACCGGCCGATCCTCTACAGTGATCGGCACCAGGCTGAACTCCCTTCAAGCTTCGTCTAGCCGAACTTCCTCAATGACTGATCCCTACAAGAGCCGAACTCCATCCGAATTTCTACGACGGTCGACCGCCTCTTCCGAGCTCCTACGGGAGCCGGACCTCTGCCCCTTGCTTTTGTTGCAGGTAGACTACGAACGACCTGCTCTGAATTTCTACTGAGAACGACTCACATCGGATCCCTACACCGACCTTCTGCGGCTATTGACAGTTCTCCGAACTTCTTCCGGAAGTCTCACAGTCAAGTTCAACTCCAATCCGAACTACTATGTACTGTGTCAACGGTCATACTTCGCTAACAGCAGATCTCTTCAATCACCAGATTTTCTCCGGACTCCTACGGGAGCCGGTCCATCCCGGCCGAACTCCTACGGGAGCAAGCAGATTCCACCCGGACTCCTACGGGAGCCGGTCCATCCCGACCGAACTCCTACGGGAGCAAGCAGATTTCGCCCGGACTCCTACGAGAGCCGGACTTCTCCTCAAAATCTCTGCTGCAGGTATATTCCATCCGGTCTTCCACGGGAGCCGAACTTTTTTTTGAGTTCATATTGCAGGTAGATCTCCTCCGGACTCCTACGGGAGACGGTCCACTGCCCGAACTTCACTTGCAGGAAGACATCACCCGAACTCCCACGGGAGCAAGCAGATTTCATCCGGACTCCTACGGGAGCCGGACTCCTTCCCAAAATCCCTGCTGCAGGTATATTTCACCCGATCTCCCACGGGAGCCGAACTTCTTCTCCGAATTTCTATTGTAGGAGGATTCCATCTGAACTCCCACGGGAGCTAGACCACTGCTTCAAACTCTACTGCGGAAGGACTTGGGCTCCTACAAGAGACGGTCCGCTCACCTGAACTCCTACGGAAGACGAACTCCAATCGCAGGTAAACTTTCACCGGACTCCTGCAGGAGCCGGACCTCTATCCCAAATTCCTACTTCAGATACACTTCACCCGGACTCCTGCGGGAGCC
>KE506229.1:27616-37956 GCA_000441515.1 Elaeis oleifera
TTAATATAAAAATTTGAAGAAAAAATATCAAAAAAATTTGGTTGGGCGTTTGGGGCTTTCTTGAGTTCTTGATCAAAAAGAAAAGGGAAAGAAGAGAGAAGAATTGTTCTTCTCTTGGATTTTTTTGGATTTTTCTAGATCTCAAAATTTTATATGATTTTTAATATAAAAATTAATTAGATCTAATTTTATCATAAAAAATTAGAGAAGAAAAGTTCTTCTCAAGGGCGTAAAAGAAAGAGAGAAAGGTTCTCTCTTATACATAGAAAATTGAGAAGAAAGGGTTCTTCTCTTGATCTCTATTGTAGAGATCAGATGTACGGATCCAGAAAGAAAAAGAGAGGGTCTCCTTATTCTTTAATTCCATCATGTTCCTCTCAAATCAGCCAATGGATGGTGTCTTCGTGAGCTAGCACTTTCGGAGAGATCGATCAGCACGAGGACTTCGTGTGGACATCCATAGAGGCCGGATGGGTGTGCGGCTGCCAAGCATCATGAAGAATCATCTACCATGGATTTCAGATGTGGTGATCTGCTACCCATACTCAGATATGAGATTTTGATCTCAATTAATTTTTAGATGTAATCTAAATATGAATTAGATATGATCTAATTACACTTAGATATGTTCAGTATATGCTGATTTTAGATTTCAGATGTCATACATGCATATTAGTTCATGTTATAGATCCTATATGGTGATTTAGATTTGATCTAAGCATGCATTATAGATTAAATTATTTAATCTACATATGCTTCACTGTAAAATTTTAAAATGCATGCACATCACCCACCACGCTTTCCTTCACGTACTCCACCATGGCCTAATGCTGGCGGTTCCACACATGCGGCATGTGTGTGGGACCACGAAATATCCTACTAGATGATGCACCTGCAATGAAAATACATTACGAATATATAAGAGTATGCAATAACTATACAAAAAATAAATAAATAAATAATTGACACAATGAAAATCTACTCTCACTGGGATCATGTGACGTGGATGTCGGTATAGCTAGATCGGTGGGTGGAATATATGCCAGAGACGTGGCTGCCGGTGGAGGCTCAGATGTGCCAATAGAAGGAAGATGTACCTACAAAGCCGAAGCTGAGGCCGATGCGGTGGGAGGAGTATGTGCCTCCAAAGCTGATGCGGATGCAGAGGTGGATGGAAAGGCAGAGCTCCACGTAGCCCGTCGAGGAATGGGGGTGAAAGCTAGATGGCGTTTCGGTGCCATCGTGCATGCAATGTTAATGAACATTAATAAATATAACATGTTGGTAAACAATAATATTAGTAGAGCATAACTAAATAAACACTAATATTTATATCAGGATGTTGAACTCATCGCCTACTGGCATCTACAATATAGACATCACCATCACTCCTAACAAAAGTATCTAGGACCTCGACAACATCAGGTTAGTTTTATCCTAGAGGAACACTTTGTATGCATGGTCCAATATCATCATCAACTTCGGTATTATCAAAGATATGCCTAGGCACTGTCCTCATAACAATACCCCATTAAGGCTCTAAGGGATTACTAATGTTGAAGACTTGACTAGCTTGGGATGCAAGTTATATGGTTCTTCAGTGTAGAGATGGCGTTGCATGTTGACGAGAGTAAAACCGCACTCATCAATCTTCATCCCTGACTGAGATAAGGTATCAAACCAATCATATTCATCAATGCAACCCTCCTTTTAGAATAGTAGTCCAAGATGACTATCTTCTCCACAATCCCATAATAATTTAGATTCTCCGTACGAGGCTGTGAATCTCTCAAGCTAACATAACACCCAGTGGTGGCGCTTAACATCACGCCACTATTTTGTGTTGCTATGTTTATAGCTCGACTGTGAATATTGAACCTGCAGCCATTGGTGATGACGAACTATTTGTACTCACACATGGTGCGATTAGGTCCCTTTGAAAGAGCATGCACTTCATGGCTCACATCATTGGGAGGTAATCTCCACACCTCAGAAGATGACACCTAATTAGTAAACATGTTCAAAAAAGGTGTACAAGACAAGAATATATACTCACTTACATAATCTTTGAACCATTCAGAGAACTCTTTGCTATGCATTTTCTCTTTTTTTCGCATACTTAGAGCACCGTATTTCTCTTATGACTTCCTTGTGTTTGCTACATAAGGAACAACAAATTTAGAGTTACTAGTGCAATGGGATATTTTTTCTAAGTAATGAGAAATAAATATGGTTGAATGACTCATCTTATTTACGGCTCAATGACATCATAATTGAACAACACATAGCGGTGCACCTTATCCCTTTCCTCAAGGTTCAAATCAGTGAGATGGTATGTAGTGGAAAGTCCATCTGGCTATGGAATGGACTCAAATGCAAGCTCAATCAGCTCATACCGATCATCCTGATTCTTCATTGGCTGGTTACAACGTGTCCCGAGCTTGTTTAAGTATATAGTACAAAAATCCATACACTCTTGACCCAAATAACCTTCTGTAGTGCTTGGAGGGGCGTGCAAAACTTGGGAGATAAAGGAGAGAAAGAGACGGTCAGAATTTTAGGAAAAAAGCTCTTCTTTTGATTCCTTATTCCTTGGTATTACAAGACTTGTATATATACCAATACAATGGGTCAAATAATCTGAGCCCAAAAAATCTCCTAGATTGCCCCACACATGAAAGCACTCATCAAGTCCATGTACACCCATGTCTCACATGCTCTCATCTCTTGGATTTAATCCTAGTCCAAACCCTTAGTTAGCCCCCTTAAGACCTCTCAAACCAGACCTTGAGACCCCTAGGATCAAATCTGACCCTAGCCCAAACAGAAAATCTACACAGTTCAGCCTGCATAACGAAGCTGGCTCAGTCTCGGGCTCAACTACTATGACTGAGTCGGCTCAGTTTGAAACTAAGTTGGCTCAGTTACTGTGCCAGCCTCAAGTTTCCAAAATCTGTCTTTCTGTTTAGCCCTTCCTCTACGACATGGTCTACCCAGTCTTACTCTGAGTCAACCTGGACCCCAAAAATTATTTCTTGTCTGCAGTCTTTAGCCTTAGCTTTGGTTCCTTGCTCCACCTTGTGTCTCTAAGTCTTCGAAGCACCAACTAAGCCCCTTAAAGTCCTTAACACCTAGACCTCAAACCTGTGGATGCCTCCATCCTAGGACCACTCCTGTCCTAGCCCTTGGACAACACATATCTTAGTCTCCCGAAGCCAACACCCTGACTTCTCCTATGATCTCCCATGGCTTGGGAGCACCACACGAACTTCTACAATCTCCATCTCTATGTCTCCAAGTCTTGGTACACCTGACAATGTTCTCTTGCACGATCCCACTATTGTTGCATACCCTAACAGCTCTTTGTGCGAACATCCTTACCACCGTCAATCTTCTTCAGCTTTTGAGTGCTCCCTTAGAGATCTTTGGGATGACTGCCTCCACCGCTGAAGACCCTTGCTTCTTGGCACCACCTTGAAATTTGTTGTAGGTTCCCCTCTGCTTGGTAGTTGCATCATTTGTCTTGGACTTCTCTAGAGAGACTGCAGCATTCCTATGCTGACACTCGCTGCAACTAATACTCCACCTGACATGATTTCCTCAGAACCACACCTATCCACCTGCACACTCCGTCTACCTGGCTTTGTGTAGCCCTGGCACTGGTGCTGGGATATTGTTCCTCCTTTTGCACCCTTTCACTCTAAACACGTGCTAAAATCTCTCTCCACCTATGAAGCCATCTCTGCTCGGTGCTCCAGTTAAAATTGAAGTCCTCTTGATGCCACAGAAGTTGACTCTACACTTGAGTCACCCGAGGCCAACCACCCAATGCTATCCTGTTGGGCCGTCGCTGCACCTCGATCACCATCGCTACCCCTTTGGACACTCCACACACTGTGGACCCCTCCGAAGTCATTTTGGACCCTCTGCACCTGTGGGCTCCTCTGAAACCATCAAGAGCTCATCCGACTCTTTACCTTCAATGATTGAACTTGAAAACCAGAGTATTCCCTTTCTACTCCTGCACCAATGATCGCTTCAACTTCTTCTGAAAGGTTTGCAGCTAACCTATCCTGGACCCACCTATCTCTCTCAAGATTCTCCTTAGCCTCCTCATAGGTGTCTGAATCCACTCTCACCACAAACTACCCATCTGACATGGTCTCTCCAGAGCCTTGATCCACAGTGCCCACAATCCCTTATAAATCCATGCAATGCATCACTACTGCGGTGCAAAATCAGACACCTATCCTTGCACCCTCAGCTCTGAACCTATACCAAACCATCTTCCACTTGAATGATGACTCCACCTGGTGCTCTTGCAGAAAATATGCTCCTGCAAAAATAGACTCTAAACTGAGATTTGCTCCTCAACACAAACCAATTGAGCCTCCTATTGAACCTCCACTACCGTTGCTTCCATTTCGGACCCTCCGCACTCCACAAACCCCTCTGAAACTCCCAAGAGGGACTCACCATCCTCTAAGCTAGCAGCGATGCTCCAAAAATCAAACCCTATTCTTCATTCACCCCCAAGGCTTCCGACCAGTCGAATCGATGAATGTACCCCAACTACTTCCCTAGCCTTCCCACATCCAAAGGCTAAATAGTTGCTTCTTCAGTTCCACCTCGTATATAATCCTTTGGATGATCTCTCCTACACCAAACCTATCCCTGGCTGCCCATCTTCCCTAGGGAACATCATCATCTAACTGTCACACCCTTCGGCCTTTCTTTCTCCAAGGCCGGATCCAATGAAAGTTGGCTTAGAAAATCTACAACCCAAACCTTCCACTCTGGAAAACTTCTCTTCCCATCAAGCCTCTCAACATTCATCTTCAATCCACTGATCCTGGTTGGCCAAACCATAGCAAAAAAATATGAAGATAGATCTGAGGCATATCGTGGAGTAGATTTGCAGATTTCTAATTCATCCCATGTGACTTCTCCCTCATTTCTATGCATCACCAAGCTCTAATATCAATTGTTAGGACCAACAGCATCCTGGTATCACCTAAGTCTGATACCAACTATTGAAGGATCGTCTTCACCCGCATGGACCTGAGGAAACCTACGATGGATCCTTCTCAAGGACAGCAATCATCAAGCCCTAGATCCGAGCTTGATCCCTGATATTGCACACCCCTTTCTAAGGAAGGGTGGCACACATGATGCCCTTGGGGCGGTGTGGAAAACCTGGGAGAGAGAAGGAGAGAAAGAGACGACTAGAGTTTTCAAGAGAAAAAGCTCTTCTTTTGATTCCCATATTCCTTGGTATTATAAGACCTATATATATACCAATACAATGGGTCAAATAATCCGAGCCCAAAAAACTCTTTAGGCTAACCCATATATGAAAGCACTCACCGAGCCCATGTACATTCATGTCTTACATGCTCTCATCTCTTGGACTTAATCCTAATCCAAATTCTTAGTTAGCCCCTTAAGATCTCTCAAACCAAGCCTTAAGATCCCAAAGATCAAACCCGACCCTAGCCCCAAACAGAAAACCCACAAAGTTCTGCCATGTAATTGAGTCGGCTCAGTTACTATGACTGAGTTGGCTCAGTTACTATGCCAGCCTCAGGTTTTCGAACCTACCTTTCTGTTTGACCCTTCTTCTAAGACATGATCGACCCAATCTCAGTTTAAGTCGATCTGGACCCCTGAAACTGCTTCTTCTCTGTAGTCTTCAGTCTTGGCTCTCATTCCTTGCTCTATCTTGTATCTCCAAGTCTCCGGAGCACCAACCAAGCCCCTCAAGGTCCTCAACACCTAGGCTTCATACCTGTGGATGCCTCCACCCTAGGACCACTCCTATCCTAGCTCTAGGATCACACCTGTCCTAGTCTCCTGGAGCCAACGGCTTGACTCCTCCGGTGGCCTATCAAGGCTTAAGAGCACCACGCCAACTCCTGCAATATGGACGACTAAAATCTGGATCATGGAAGTGAGATGCTTCAAACACTAATTAAGATTTGTTTAAGAATTGGTTAACTTAACTCAAAAAAAATGACATATGGTTAACTTATAATTGAAATTGGATCAAGAGTTGAACCCAAATCAAAAACTCTAGATGGGTCTTGCGCTTATGAATTTAAACATCTTAAGTGATATCTGCATGAATGATATCATAATTAGAATAATATGAGTGCTTTATCATACTTTCCATAATTGTTACAAATTTGCATGATGGATGATCATGGACTTGAAACACCCATGTGATGGATGTTTGAGTAAATGTATCTATGATGGCTATATCTATGATGCATCTAGGATGAGATTCATAATCCATCCAAGTTGCTCAAGTGGATTACACTAGAATAGTCCATAACCATCTGTTTTTATTATTTGCTTTATTCTGTAGGTAGTTAGATATATTTATATGTTATGGATATACTATTGAAACATATGTCCTAAAACTAATTATTTGGATGATTGTACTCTTTGTAGTTGTATATGAATTATTAATTAATAAAGTTATTGGGTATTTCATCATAAATCATGCATTTTCTTAATTAAACTTCTATGTTATGATGAAGTCCTTAGAACTACTTACAATCAATAAAGAAGAATTTATTGTATAGTTCTTAAACTTGTTTGCGACCAAACGATACGTTATTATTTGGATGATAACGTTTATCAAGTATAGATCGTTGTGTGCCATATGGGTGGGTTATCCTCGTAATCAAAGAGTGTAGAGATACTGATATGGTATATAAGTAAGATGTAGGAGTACATTATCACTAAACAGTAACCAAACTGTGGAGCACTCTATTATCAAGAATAGCTCGCAAAGGATATAGGTATAAGTGTCCCTCAGACCTGAGATCACCATGGTGACTAGCAAACAACTCACTATACTTTGATGTCAGACTACCTATATTTCTAATACAGTGACGGAAGACTAATGGGTATAGTTAAGTACTTGCGAAGTTGGTATGTGAGTCAAGATGGGATTGACTCCTCCAAATTATAGGAGTTAATGCATAACTATATTTCAATAGAATAAAATCTTGGTCAGGGTAATCTTTATGAGGAGTCACAGGATTTATGAGGTTGAAATATAATATGGATGAATTGATTCAGGATTGACAGTTTAACCCTAAGTCATCCTAAGCATTGAGAGTTGAAGGGATGAATTATGCGATAATCATATCCCAGGTTCTTGAATGTTGCTTTGCAACTATTCAACACTATTCAGATGTCGGATATCATTGCTAGATGGTCACTTCAACTAGTTCAAAATTTATTCTTCTACTACCAGCTTAGTGTTCGAACCTATAAAATCACACACGATAGAAGTTACGATCTAATCTGATGGCTGATTGATAATTGAGAATCGTTGAAGAATATAATCATCAATATGATTGATGATTAACTTTGTGCAAAGATTGTAATTAATAATTTACTAAAGATTAGTGAATTATAGGAGGATTAATTAATGATTAAATTATTAATTAGCTTAATTTGATTAAGAAATGAGATTTGGGTCAAGTCAAATAAAATTGAATTCAATTAGGTTTGACTCGATTAGGTTATCGGATAACCTAATCGCTAAAAGAGATTGATTTCTGATTTGATCAGGACTTGAGTTTAGTTAATTTTTAATTAGATTAGAATTTAATTAAATAAATTAAGTTTCTAAATAGATTAGAATTTTTTCTCTTTGGCTCCAACCAAATTTGATTTGATTGGGATCTAATTTAAGCAATATATGAGAGTCCCATTGAACTGGGACTCTCTCCCTTATCTCTTGCACTGCCCCATACCAATGCCGCATCATCCTTTCATGCAAATTTGTTTCTATGTGAAATCTTTCATGCTTAAAAACTCTTCACGTGCACCCCTTGTTCTCTTCCTTTCTCAATGCCCATAGAAGATAAGGAAGGTAGAAATTTGATTTCAAATTTTATTCCTTATCAGGATAAAATTTGATCTCATCCAACTTCTTTGATGCCTTGCCATAAACCTCTTATTTTCTGCAACAAAAGGAGGTATGTGTGCATGGGAAATCAGATGAATATCTGATTTACCATGAGAAAGAAAGAAAGAAAAGGGGGGTGGTAACTTTTCTTTGGGTGTGACATATGAAGGAGAGAGCATGAGGGCTTTGATGTGAGTAACTAGAGAGGAGTCTTTAGGGGTGTGGGTTCTAGGGTTTTTTGCCAACTATTTGGTGTGAGAGAATTTGAAGAGAGGCATCTCCTTTTGGGCATGTGTTCCTCCGTGTTAACACTAGGGTTTGGGTGAGAGGAAAAACAAGAAAGAATGAGTTCTCCCTTGCCTTCTACAAACTCTTTCTTCCTCCATAGATCAGCCTTCAAGGGTCTCTACAGCTTGCACTCCAAAGAGGTCGATTAGATCGAGTATCATGTGGATACTCATAGAGGTCATACGCATGTGCGGCTAGAAGAACCTACTGTCTTCGATTTTCAGCTGCGGTGTTTTCCGACCCATGCGTAGGTATAGGGATCCGATCTCTATCATGTTTTAGATTAGATCTATTATTTTAAATGTTATTTTTAGATTATGCATGCATGTTTAAGTCATAAGATCTTGACTTAGGCAGTTTTATGTTAGATCAAATGCATGGTAGATTAAATAGTTTAATCTAGTTTGCTTCCACTATGAGAAAAATTTTAAAAAATCATGCATAAACTGTCCTAGGTTTTTTTCCAATTGGTATTTGAGCCAAATTCTTTTTGATATGATCATATATGCATAAAGATCTAAAATTATTAATCAAAGATTGCACGTATTGGTTATAAGGTTGTCATGCTGTAAGGTTTAACCCTTACAGTGAAAAGATTATCCTAGTATGTACTGATCTAAAACTTAAATCATAAATATATTTAGATGAGATCTAAAGAGATTTATAATTTATTATTTGATTTTGATCTAAAACTTAATCATGAATATGTTTAGATGAGATCTAAAAGTGATTTATGATTTATGATTTGATTTTCTGATAGTTTAGATTAGATCTGAATGAATTTCTTTGATTAGATCAATTATTGTTTTAGTTGCCTAGTACTCAGATTGGGTTGATCACCATGGCCGTCCAGTCATAAGAGAAAGCAAGGATCATAGTTCCTTTTTGTTCATTCGATGGATTCTCTAATGATGTGTAAGGGTGCGGCTCGTGATTATATCCCCTGAAGAAGAACCGCAAATAGAAATTATATGTGTTTCATGTTTTAGATTTAGATCCTATGATACATATGTTGGATATGTGTTATTGATTTGTTTTAGATCTAGAATTTATATATTTGATATATATGTTTTTGTAGAACTTAGATCTAAAACTTAATTCTACAAAACACTAGCAAAATTCTAGGATTTGATTTGAAATATTGGAACTATTTATGCCAAATATCCTAATCTAAAATTCTATAATGAGTTGCTAGGGTACCTGTTGAGTCGACTCAATCTTGATTAGGATCAACTTGAGATCCTTTTGAGCTAAATCGGTTCGCTGATGAGCCAAATTGGGCAGAGAAATTGGTTTCTATGTTGAGCCGACCCAAATTGCGCAAGCTCAAAAAATTATTTTTTGTTCATCTCAAGGTGAGTCGACTCAAATTTTTGGACAAAATTATTTTGCATAAATTTTAATGCAAAAAAATTTACATTTGAATTATTTCATCATTCTACACTTAATTAAGAATTAAGAGTTGACACTTTAGATTTAAAATTATGAATTTAAGATTCAAAGGCATTTCATAAGACATGGGGCTATGGATTAGCTTGAATTAGGTCAATTAACTATAGAAGTTTCAGAGTTTCATGTATACAAAAATTTTCAAAACAAGTATGCAGCAAAATTTAAAATTTTTAGATTAAATCTAATTAAATCTAAGCATGTAAAAGATCAAATCTAAAAATCATAAACAGGATCGATATATATGAGATAGAATTCAGATACAAAAATCAAATAGAAAAAAATAAATAGAGAACATATTTTGGCACGGATCAATCTTCACCGTGAACTGATGATCATGGATATCTTCCAAAGGTCCCTTGAAGCCACACAAATGTCTGGCCTCTACAGATATCCACACAAAATTTCGATCTAATCAGAAGCTTCTTGATCTCACTGAGGTGCTAGCTCTCTTATAGAGATCGACAGTTGAAAATCTTTTTTTCTCTCAAGATGCTCTTAAAGAAGAAGAAGATAATAGGAGGATATTGATATCTACGCTAAAGATCATGAGAAGAATCTTTTTTTTTCTTCCTAAATCTATGCACCAAATCTCTACATTAGAGATGTAAGAATTTTTGACCAACTTTTGGATAAAGAGAAGAAGAAAATCTATATCCAAATAGGGACAAGAGAG
>KE506229.1:79140-90711 GCA_000441515.1 Elaeis oleifera
GAATTTCTTCTTAAAATTTTTGTGTATTATAGAGAATTGAGAGACCTTTGGGCCATGTGAAAATTAGGGAGAAAGGGTGTTGGGGCGTGGAGATATAATATGCACAAAACTAAGTGTCTGGGTTAAAGCAAAGAGAAGAAGAAGAGGGTCTTTTTCTAGGGTTGCTGAGTTCACCTCTTTCCTTCCTCCATCTGTAAGTTTTTTGAAAGTGTCTCACATCTAAAACTCCTTCTCCTACTTCTCATCTTTGGAAGAGTCTAAATCAAGAAGATGAAGGTATCTGATTGACCATCGAACAAGGATCAGCACAGTACTAGCATACTGTGCTGATTTTCTGGATTAGGACTTCTGATCGTGATTCGTGGGCTCATGTGGATAACTCCTAGAGGTCGGACGTATGTGCGGCTTGCAACATCATCCTCAAATTTGGATCAGCAAAGTTAGAACGTCTAACTTGCAAGATAATAGATCTGATCTATTATATTTACATACATTAGATGTAGTATAGAACATGTTGATATGATCAACATGTAGTTCTTACTCTTTATATTTAATTTTTGATTTAATGTCATATAATAATCATGTAATAGGATCTTAGATCTGGAGATTCTCTAATTTTATAAGATAAATTTTGATTTATTTTAGTCTTCCACTGCCTGATCTTGAAAAGGTTTCAAGATCTAACCCTGAAACCCTAAATCTGGTTCCTTCAGAGGGTGAAGGGCTTTGACGTGAGTAACTAGAGAGGAGTCTCTAGGGGTGCAGGTTCTAGGGTTTTTCCCTATTGTTTGGTGTGAGAGAATTCGAGGAGAGGCATCTCCTCTTGGGTGCGAGTTCCTCCATATTAACACTAGGGTTTGGGTGAGAGAAAAATAAGAGAGAAAGAGTTCTCCCTTGCTTTCTTCTACAAACTCTTTCTTCCTCCATAGATCAACCTTCAAGGATCTCTGCAAGGAGCTACCACTCCAGGGAGGTTGATTAGATTGGGCTTCATGTGGATACTCATAGAGGTCGAATGCATGTGCGGCTAGAAGAACTTGCTATCTTCAATTTTCAACTATGGTGTATTCCGATCCATGCTCAGGTATAGAGATCCAATCTCTATCATGTTTTAGATTAGATCTATTCTTTCAAATATTTTTTTAGATTATGCATGCATGTTTAAGCCATAAGATCTTGGCTTAGGTAGTTTTAGATTAGATCTAGTGGATGGTAGATTAAATAGTTTAAACTAGTTTGCTTCTACTGTGAGAAAATTTTAAAATCATGCATGAACTACCCTAGCTTTCCTCCATGTACTTGAGACTAAAGTCCCTCATAAAAATTATATTAAGTCATAATGTCGAAGTGTTAAGAACACTATCCATGCCTGCATGCTAAGCTAATAGAGTATGTCAAAAACTGTGATGAATTTATTGTACTATCTACAAGGCTTGCTATGAGGCTTGATGCGAGGTTGACTTAGTGCATAATGATGCTTATGGCATATTTGCATAGTGCTGCCTTGTTGTGCTATCCACAAGGATAGTATTTTTCAGGTATGATCATATGAGAATGAAGAGTATGACTTAACTAAAATACTATAGCTTGTTGTGCTATCCACAAAGTTACAAGTATTTTAGAGGTAAAGATATATTGGGAGTTACATAAGATGCAATTGGTAATAGTTATCTACCCTTGAACTTATAAAAGTTTGTTGTGCTATCCACAAGGTTTTTATGAAGAATTGAGATCTCAACCCCACTAAGAAATCTGATAATAGGGTTTCTCATTTTTCATACTACAGGGCTATGAAATTCGCCAAATAAGTGGGAGACATAATTAGATAAAAGACCTCATCTAATTGTGCATCTTCGCTATCACTGCATGATATATTTGATGCCAATAAATTGAATGAACTGAATAATATGGATCGGTTAAGGAATATGAGAATAGTTCTCACTCAAAAAAAATCTCCTATATCATTGATACTTTTGATCCTGATTCGATTAGGGATGATGCTATAAAGGAGAAAAAGCTGCGTACAAGATATGATGAGATGACAATATGATTGTCAAGTATATCCTGATTTACTTAATCATATGATTAAGTCAGTTAGATTCTTTTCATGAATGATGAGTTGAGTTAGGATTTGATCCTACAAATACTCTTTGATTTTCTCTTTTAATTTATGGATAGCATCATCGAGGAGAACAAGACAAAGAATGTCTCTACCAAAGATACCTATTTCCATTGTAGCAATATTGAGCATTGGCAAAAAAATTGCAAGAACTATCTTGCAAGTGTGAAGCAGTAGTAGAATGCAAATGTTGCATTTACTAAAGATTTGTATATGATACAGATCAATTTATCATGAGTGCTTTAGCTTCAGATTCTTAGGTATTAAATACCGCATGTGGTTCTCACTTTTGCAAGTTGTTGCAGAGACTGCAAGGAATAAGAAAGCTGAATAAAGATGACTTCAAGCTATTCGGTGATAGTGGAGAGTCCATCTAGGCTTAAGCTGTAGGAACCTTTTATGTTAGAATTACTTTCGAATAAAGTTTTGAAACTAGTAGACTATTATAATATGCCTAAAATTATCAAACATATTATTTCAATTACTTTGTTATAGAACATGATTTTGAATTAATGTAAAAAGCAAAGGTTACTCTCCTTTTGATAAATGATATGGCTATGGATTTAATGATAATAGTCTCATGTTTCTATCACTCAATGATAATATTTTTCATGTTGATAAGAACAAGAAAAAAAAATGAGGCACTTATCTCTGACATTACCAACTTGACCGTATTAGTGAGTCAAAGATAAACAAGCGATATAAAAAAAGTTCTTTGATCTATATGATTTTGAATCATATGGAACTTGTAAATCTTATCTTATGGGTCAGATGACTAAAATCCTATTTATTGGACATGAGGATAGAGCGAGCGAGCTGTTGGGTCTCATACATATGGATGTTTGAAGCCTAATGATAACTCAGACCAGAGGTAGATACTCCATATGAGATATGGTGAGGTCCAACATATGCTTCACGGACCTTTCAATCTCATTCTTGAGATATGCCCTAGAAATTACTGTATATATTTTGAATAAGGTACTATCATATCTGTTACTAGCACTCCATATGAGATATGAAAAGGAAAAGGATGAGCTGATGGAAACCGACAGGAGTTTTATGCATGCATTCTTAAAATTTTGAAATAATCATAGTGAATAACTATAGATTAATCATATGAATCTAATCATGCATATGATCTGACCATTAAACCACCTATGCTAGGATCTATGACATGATATATTATGCATAAAAATCTGAAACTAAAACATATAGATCAAATCCATATGATCAAAGCAATATTGTAGATCAAATCTACAATGTAATTGAATTCAAAACTCAATATCTGAGTGCAGGCAGCTGATCACAGTAACTAAAAAATGTGGATCTGAGGTCCTTCTGGTTGCTTGTAACCGCATTGGATGTCCGACCTCTATAAGATGTGTACACAAAGCTCTGGTGCTGATTGATCTCCTCAAAAGTGCAAGCTCGTGTGAATACCATGGGATCGCTGATTCAAACACCTTCTTCAAACCACTCAGACTCTTCCGAAGAAGAAGAAGACTGACAGAG
This sequence comes from Elaeis oleifera, assembly GCA_000441515.1. Classification (NCBI taxonomy): domain Eukaryota; kingdom Viridiplantae; phylum Streptophyta; class Magnoliopsida; order Arecales; family Arecaceae; genus Elaeis; species Elaeis oleifera. The sequence continues at coordinate 82,772 of KE506229.1, forward strand.
GATTATTAGTTGGTAGTAGAAGATGTAGAAGTGAAACTATTTTCTCTCCTTTTTCTTCTCTTCCCAAACCCTAAAATCAGAACCCTAGGGTGTTGGAGCAGCTTCCCCAAGCCTTGGACTTCTAAAACCAGCAAGGGTGAACTGTGGAGACCTTTGATGACAAGCAAATTATCAATCACAAAACTGCCTTCTTAGAAAACTTCAGCGGCCTTGATCTTGTCACCTGGATTAACTTCAAGGTTTTGAAGTCCTTCTCTTCCAGATCTGAAATCCACCTTTTCAGATCTGGAAGCCCACCTGATAACAGCTCTAAACACTAGAGAATGGGGCATGAAAGATGCCTTGGGTGGCCAAGAGGAGAGACGGCACACAAGGCTTGGGCAGCAAGTAAGAGGAGAGCACTAGAAACCCTAGCACCTCCACCAAAGTTCCTTTATGAAGTGGTGACCAAGAACCTTGGTTCTAATGCTAGGATATGGAGAAGACTAGAGAAGGAGAGAGAAAGAGAGAAATTAGGCTTTGAGAGAAAAGGTTTGATTACTACCATTGAATCTCAAAGAATCAATATAAATACATAGACTCTCATGGTCTAGTCGAGACATATGATACCAAGCCCAAACCAAACAACTCTCGGGCTAACTCACTACATGAAATCACACACCTAACCCACATGTACATCCATGGACTCATGTGTTCTCACACCTTGGACTCAAACCCAGCCCACAAACAAGTTAGCCCCCCTGATGCCCAAATCCCTTGGACTTCAGAACTGATAGGCTGACAGCCTTTTATCTTAGGGCCCAAACTAGCCCTAGAAATCCCATGACCACATCATGGACTTTGGAACTTGACCTTAGCCTTGGTCCCCTAAGCTTTGGGAGCACCACATGAGGCCCAACAATCTCCACCTTGATACCCCAATACCTCAGCCAACTCCATCCTGTCCATCAAAAACATCAGTGTCATACATCTTCGAAAGCTGTCTCATGGAAGTACTTTCGTCAGTACATCTGTTGGATTCTCTTTGGTGTGGACCTTCACCAGCTCCACCTCACCTTCTTTCATAAGCTTTCTAATCTAGTGATACCTGATATCAATATGCCTCATCCTCGCATGGTAGACAAAGTTCTGTGTAAGTAGCAGTGTACTCTGACTATCACAATGCACCCTGACAGCCTCCTATGCAAGGCCCATCTCCAATGCCATTTCAGCCATAGGGCCTCCTTTGTTGTTGCTGTAACATCAACGTACTCCACCTCAGTGGTGGATAAGATCGTGATGGGCTACAAGTATGATCTTCATGAAATGAAAACTCCAAACAGGCTAATACATAACCTATCATCGACTGCGGGGTATCCACGTCTCCACCAAAATCTGCATCCACGACCCATGTATCAGTCCCTGAGCATCCTTGGATGTGTTGGAGAGTCCTCAGCACCTCTTCGCTATCCATAGTAGATGCTGACTCCAATAGTACCTACTAAGTATCTGAAGATCCCCTTCAGTGCTCGCCAGTGCTCCCTACCAGGCTGCACCATGAACTTACTGACCTGACTTACTGCATGGGCAATATCTAACCTACAATACACCATGACATACATAAAGCTTCCTACACCAGAGGCATATGGTACTCTCTCTATCTCCTGAGCCTCTACCTCAGTCTGTGGTGACATCATCTTCGAGAGTCTAAAGTGCCCAGCAAGTGGCAGCTCCGTTGGTTTTGTATCCTTCATCCTGATTCTCTCCCAGATCTTCTTGATGTAGCCTCCCTGAGATAAATGTAGTATCCTCTTGGCTTGATCTCTAAAATTTTTATACCTAAGATCTTCCTCACAAGCCCCAAATCCTTCATCTCAAACTCCCGAGACAAGGTTGCCTCAGTTCCTACACAATCTTTCTATTCTTACATACTATGTCATCTACATACAAGAGTAGGAATACCCTAGACCCATCCTCCAAAGATTTAATAGAAACCTAAGAGTCATACTCGCACCTAAAAGCTCGATGCTCCACATATAAGAATCAAATCGCTTGTACCATTGCCTCGACGATTACTTTAGCCTGTACGGTGATTTCTGCAATAAACAGACCTTCTCTTCTGCTCTTGGCTCTCAAAACCTCGGTGGCTGCTCTATGTAAATGCTCTCCTCTAGATACCCATGGAGGAATGTCATCTTGACATTCATTTACTCCAGCTCTAAGTCCTGAACTGCTACAATGCTCAACAGCACCCTGATGGTAGTATACCTAACGGTGGGAGAGAAAACCTTGCTGAAGTCGATGCCTTCCTCATGGGAGTATCCCTTGGCCACTAGCCTCGCCTTGTATCTGATGCCCCCTTGCTCTGAAGGACCTTTCTTGCATTGATAAACCCATTTTCATCCAATAGATTTTTTCTCTCTCGACAGTTGCATCAACCGCCAAGTCTGATTTTGATGAAGTGACTACATCTCTTCAGTCATTGTCTGGAGCCACCTATCTCTATCTCGGCTTTTCACTATCTCATCATAGGTGTGGGGGTCTCCATTTGCTGTTATCAGAGCATAGGATATCAATTCTTCGAAGCCATATCGATCTTGTTGCTGCATATTTCTCTTGGGCTTGTGTAGAGCAACCCCGATGTCGGTTCTAGATCCAGCTCACCCTTGCTGGTCCTTTTAGCTTCTAACTCTCATCTCAGCTCTCTCCACCTGTGGAGACACCTTAAGAAGATGCTCCACTTGAATATCAAGTCCCCCAGGTGTTCTTGCAAATGGCAAAAGAGAATATGATGTTAGCTATCCAGCACTGTCCAGTTAGACCACATCCCTATTGATGGTGGCCTTCTTCTCCAAAAGATCCCACAGTTGGTACCCTTTGACTCCATGTGATAGCCAAGAACACCATTTCTTCGACTTTGCATTCAACTTGCTCCGCTCATCAGCATCCCACATAGGCTGTGCAACCAAACACCCTAAGATGATCAAGCTCCACCTTCTTTCCAGACCATACCTCCTCTGAAATCCTCCCATCTAGCATGGTTTGTGGTAATCGATTCACCAAGTAACATGCTGCATCAACTGCATCCACCCAGAACACCTTGTGAAGTCCTGATTGCAGCCTCATACACCTAGCCTTCTCAAGGAGGGTCGGTTTATCCTCTCGGCTATCCCATTTTGCTGAGGAGTCCCTTTAACTGAAAAATACCTTTTGATGCTGCATTCCTCACAAAAAGTCTGGAACTCCTTGCTAGTAAATTCTCCGCAATTGTCGGATCAAAGACATTTGACACTGCAGTCCTATTCTTTCTCAACCTCGATTTTCAAAACCTTGAACTTCAAGAAGATTTTTGATTTCTCCCTCAAGAAGTACACCCACACCTTCTTTGAGAAGTTATCTATCAGTGTCATTAAATACCTCACCCCATTTTTGACCATAATTGGGGTTGGCCCCCATAGATCAGTATGTACTAGCTCTAGTGGTCCGGTACTATGAGCTGAACTAACAGCAAACTTAACTCTATGCTGTTTGCCCATCTAGCATGGCTCACATGTTGGAAAACCGGCAGGCACATAGCATGTATTTAAAAAAAATTATGCAATAAAAAATCAGATTAAATAATTTTATCTAAACTACATGCTTAAGATCTAACCTTAACGCCTATCCTAGGATCTATAACATATTATGATGCATGTATATGATCTGAAAATAAATTAGCAAGCATGATCACATCAAAATAAGCATCTGTAGATCAATACATCCTATGTATATTAAGTATGAGTTTAGAACTCGATACCTTTGCATGGGTAGCAGATCTTCATGTCTGAAAGTTGTGGACTTGAAGATTGTTTGTAGCAGCACAGGATGTCCGACCTCTACAGGTGATCCACTCGAAGCCCTGTGCCGATCTGTCATCCTGGGAGTGCTAGCATACGTAACGACCTCAGATGGTTGATCTATCTTCTATCTTCAAACATCCTGAACTCCTTTGGATCTGAAGAAGAAACTTATGGAGGATTTGGCATTGGTATAGAGGAAGGAGAACTCTCTTCTCTTTGATTTTTCCTCACCACAAAAACCCTAGAACCAATTTCTAGGATGCTCACTCAAGAGGAGAAAGTTCTCCTCTATGCTCACATGCCAATGATAGGCCGCCCACCCAAAGACCTCATGCCCAAAACCCTAGAACATGACTCAAAGAATCTATTCTTATTTTTGGTGCATGAAAATTAGGGCTTTATATAGATGTGGCATGGAGGTGTTTGGATGAGAACAAATTTCTCATCTACACTCGAATTCAAATAAGATTTGAATTCGATTGGATCAACCACTTGATCCAAACTCTTGATCCCTATCAAGAGTGGACGATAAGGCTTCTTAAGTGTGGAGTTCCATCATGCCAATCTCAAATTGGCATTGGGAAGGGAGTGCAAACAAGGGTGGTCGGCTAGGGAAGGAGTCCAAGCTGTTTTGGACTCTAGGGTTTCATCCAATAAATCTCCAACCTAATCAAATTAGGTTGAACTAATTAGATCAATCAGAATCCAATCTAATTAGATCCCAAACATAATTAAATTCTAATCAAATCAAAATTTAATTAAGTTCAAGTTCTGATCAAATCAGGAACCATTCATCCTTGAGAATTAGGTCATCTCATAACCTAATTAGGTCAAACCAAATTGAATCTAATTCATTTAGATTTGATCCAATCTATATTGCTCAATTAAATTGAGCTAATCAATAATTTAATTGCTAATTAATCCTTTTATAATTGATTGCAACTTTTGCATAAGGCTAACCATCAATCAAATTGATATTTAGACCCTTGAATGATTCTCAATCATGGATCAGCCATGTGATTAGTTAGTAACTTCTTTTGAGTATGACCCCATAAGTTCGAACCTAAACCGATAGCACAGAAACAACTTTCTGAACTAATTAATATAACTATCTAGCAATGGCACCTGATATCCGGATAGGCCAAATGATTGTAAAGAAACATTCAAGAACCAACTGGCATATGGTTATCGTATAATTCATCCCTATGATACTAATGCTCAAAGTGACCTAGAATTTAACTATCAACCCAGAATAGTCCACCATATTGTATTACAACCTTTCAAATCCATCATATGGATTATCCTGATCAAGATTTTACTAAATTAAAATATACTAATGCATTAACTCCTACTTATTCGGAGGGTTAATAATGTCTTGACTCACACACCGACTTGACAAGTACTTGACTGCATCCAGAAAGCTTTCATCACTGAATTAAAAATTCAGGTAGTCTAGCACTAAAGTACAATGATGTTTGCTATCTCTAAAGAGTCTGGATCGCCATGGACTCTTACAGAGAGAGATCCATCATTGGTCTCCTCAGGTCCACATAGGAGAAAGGCGGTCCTACAACATGGTATCAAAGCGATATCATTGTATGATATAGAGTATGTCAAAAACTATAGTTAGTTTATTGTACTATCTACAAAGCTTGCTATAGGGCTTGATATGATGGTGACTTAGTGATGCCTATGGCATATTTGGATACTGCTGCTTTGTTGTGCTATTCACAAGGATACTGTTGGGTATAAAATATCCCCAGCCGAAGTTCGTGATAGGATTAGCCTCCCAGGGATCCTTCCGGCTTCTGACCTTGGGCGACATCTTTTCGGACCTCCCAGCTGTCGAGCTTTCACAATGTTTCCAAGCCTCACTGACAAGTGAGCTACTACGGTGCCCACTACAAGAGTCGACCGAACTCCTTCGACGAGCGAACTCCTGCCACACCCTCCGAGCTTCTCCAAGAGGAGCTTCTCCAGTCGTCTATCAAGCTGCTCCAAGTGCTCTCCGGGCTCCACCACCAGCCGACCTTCTATGGTGTTCAACCATTCTCCGGACGTCTCCCAGATTTTTCAGCCACGATCGACTCCAACCCGAACTTCCGCCAGAACTTCGACAGTGGTCGAACTTCGCCAATGGCAGATTTCTACGACTACCGGACTCCATCCGGACTCCTACGGGAGCTGGTCCATTTCATCCAGACTCCTACGGGAGTCAGACTTCTTCCCCGAACTTCTATTGCAGGAAGATCCCACCTGAGCTCCTACGGGAGACGGTCCGCTGCCCCGAACTCCTGTTGCAGGTAAACTTCCCCCGGACTCCTACGGGAGCCGGACCTCTACCCCGAATTCTCATTTCAGGTACACTTCATCCGACCTCCTGTAGGTGGCCTACCCCAAACTTCTACTACAAGTAGCATGCCCCACATTTTCACCATGAGCGGCCTACCCTAAGCTCCTATGGGAGCCAAACGATCTACTCTGAATTTCTACTGCGAGCCCTCCACGTCGGATCTCTACCGTAAGCCTCCATCCGAGCTTCTTCTGTAACAAATTCCTCCGAACTCCTATTGCAGGTAGACTTCCTTCGGACTCCTACGGGAGCCGGACCACTTCCCCAAATCTTTACTGCAGGAAGGCTTGAGCTCCTACGGGAGCCAAATGATTTACGCCGAGCTTCCACTGCAAGCGGTCTGCACCGAGCTTCCACTATAGACGGCCTACTTCAAATCCCTACTATGGGCGATCCACGTGGGCTTCAGCCGAGCCTCACCAATAAGCTGTCCCTATCCGAACTTCTACAAAGGTCAGGCTCCGACCGAACTCCTGTAGCGGATAGGTTTCGGGCAAACTTCTACAACGGACGGGCTCCAGTGGCTGGACTTCCCCAACGACCGACCACTTCTGCCAGACTTCAACAGCATTCTATAGGCTCCTCCTACGAGCAGGCTTCTACAACATCTTCTGAATTCTGCTGTCGAACGACCTTCTGCCAAATCTCTCATACAATCAGATCTCCCCAGCAGACGACCTTCAAATAAGTTTCCGCATCAGGCCAACTCCGGCTGGGCTTCACCAACGAAAAGTCTCCATCCGAGCTTCTACGGTAAAGTGACTTCGGTCCGCAGAGTCAACACCCAAGGCACCCGTCGACAGTGGGTTCGTCAGCAACCTCGAAAACATCCGAGCTCCTCTCAGACAAAGAGCTACTCCAATCCTCCAGACACCCCTACCGAGCTTCGACCGACAGGCTCGGGCTCCTTGGCAGGCCATAATAATGGCCACAACTCTGCTTCACTTCCTGTGACAGATCCCATGCGGCTCCATCATGCTCTGGCAAGTCACGACAATGGACACCACTCCACGCTCTGCAACAGGCTCCACGTGGCAAGCCATGGCGATGTCCACGACTCTACTCCACTACCCTCCGTAACAAACTTCTCATTGCTCTGAACGGCCCACTACCAGGTGGTTACAGACGTCGCTATCAGTCTGTTATGCCCTCTGCCTATAAAAAGGGATCCCCAGATACGTTATTCTCTAAGCTCTAGTCTCTATCTCAAAACTCTGCTAAAATTTTCGTTCGAGCACTCCATTCTTGTTGAGGCAGAGAACTGACTTGAGCGTCGGAGGGTCTTGTCGGAGCAACCCCAACTCCGATTTAGACTTCCTTTTGCAGGTCCCGACGGCGACCGCGGCACCCTCAACTCCAGCTTCTCCAACGTCGGTGGATTTTTGCACCAACAGGATTGGCGCTAGAGGAAGGGGCATGAATCTTCGCAGCACCCTTGTTCTTAAAGGAGCGCTCAACGAGACCACCCCGACCATCTTCTCCGACATCTCCTCCTCCAATTTCCTGCCTGATCTCCACCTGATGCCTCCCCGAAGGGCATCCACCGAACGATTCGCAGCCTCCGCGGTCGGATCCCTGCAAGCTCTGCGAGTTCTGGCCTCGTCGTCGGTTTCTCAGGCCCCCCTCTTTCTCCGACACCGACAGTCGACATGAAGCAGCTTGAAGATCAGCCGCCAGTCAGATTCACCAGCACCATCTCTGGGGGGCTCCGACAGGAAGCTACCGGTCGACCGGTCAGACCACCCAAGCGACAAAGAACTGAAGAATCC
>KE506230.1:30327-40538 GCA_000441515.1 Elaeis oleifera
AGAGGGCACTGTAGAAGGTCGGCCGGCAATGGAGTCCAGAGGGCACTTGGAGCAATCTGATAGGCGACCGAAGAACCCATCTTGGAGAAGCTCGGATAGGTGCCACCTGTCGAGAACTTCGGCTGAGGGTATTTTATACCCAACAAAACCATATCTAATAGGGTCTAATTTCTCTATTCTGAAACTTCATTGAGTTGAGGTGGTTCAGATGGAGTCCACTATGAGACTATACCATATTTTTTGAGATAACCAAAAAATTTCACACTAAAGTATTCACCTCCTCGATCTGATTGAAGAACCTTAAGAGACCTTTTAGTTTGTTTCTCCACTTCATTTCTGAATTCTTTAAACTTTTTAAAGACCTCAAACTTATGTTGCATAAGGTAGATATAGCTATACCGTGAAAAATCATCAAAAAAGGTTATGAAGTAGAGATAACCTCTTCTGGCCGGCACATCAAATGGGCCGCATACATATGAATGCACTGAAGCAAGTATCTCTATGGTCCTTTTCTCGTGTCCTATAAAGGGCAGCTTGATCATTTTTCTTAAGTATATAATCATAGACCAGATATGACTTGAAAGCCAATGAACCCAACAGTCCAATTTCTCCAATCTATTAATCCGATCTTCTCCAATGTGACCTAGCCTTGATGCCATAAGTACTTTTGGTTAATATTATCTCTAGATCGTCTAGATCCTATGACATTCATATTTGTTGGATATAATTCACAGATACATCAACATGTAACTGAAAGAGACCATTAATAAGGAAATCACTTCTAATTTTATTATTTCAAAAAAATATTATAATGATCTTTATAAAAATTATTACATAATCATCTTGCATTAAGCAAGAGACAGAAATAAGATTCCTGCTCGCAATAGGTGCAAAATAATAGTCTCTTAAAATTAAACTATTTCATGATGATAGTAGAAGAGGATATGTCTCCACGGCCACAGTAGCAACCTTTGCTCTATTTCCAACATGTAGGGTCATTTCTCCTTCCCTCGGCCTTCTACTATCCTCAAGATCTTGCAAAGAAATGTATAAATGAGCACTAGATCCAAAATCAATCATTTAACTGGATGCAGAAGAAATCGTTAGGTTAGTTTCTTTAACGAGCATACCTTCAGAAGGTCCACCTTCCCTCTTATTCTTCAGACTTGCCAAATAAGCTGGGCAGTTTCGTTTTCAGTGGCCGTCGGTATTATAATAGAAACATTTTCTTTCTCTGCGACCTTCTTCTTTGGAACCACCTTTTTCTCCTTCTTCTTGCTCTCCATCTTTTGCTTCTTTGCAGATTTTTTCTTCTTCCCAGTTGACTTTCGTTTGGAAGAAGTCCGCTCCACAGCAAGTAAAGAGCTCTTTGAACTTTTCAAAATTTTCTTAGTTGTAACCAGCATCTTCATCAACTCAGTAATGGTGCATTGGATCTTATTCATATGGAAGTTTACAATAAACTATCCATACGAGTCTATAAGAGACTACAGAATGAGATCAATCTACAACTCTTTATCCATCGACATTTCGAGCTTCTCAAGCTCCTCAAGATCTCTGATCATTATCAAACAATGCTCATGGACTGACTATCCATCACGTATTTTCATCTTGAAGAGTCACTTGGATACTTTGCAGCATGCTGCATAGCTCTGCTCACCATATAACTTATGCAGATGAGCCAAAATTTTCTAGCAATCTTCATGTCTTCGTGTTGGTGCTACAGTTCATTAGACATTGAGGCTAACATGTAGCACCTAACTTTGTTGTCATCATCCAACCACTTCTCATGAGACGCTCTCTGATCAGCAGTTAGATGGGCTGGAAGAGGGGTAAGGTCTTGGTCAAACACATAGCCAATTTTCTTGGAACTCAAGATGATCTTTAAGTTCAGAGCTAATCCTTAAATTAGGTCTGATCAATCTATTAGTCTCTAAGATTCGGACTAGGGGATTGGAAGTAGATATTTTCTGCAGAGAATCAAAATTTTTAATTAAATTTTATAATTGACTTAACTAATTTATTTTAAAAATTTTATTTTAAAAATAAATTTGAACTCTCACTATTTTTTTGGATCCCTGACACTCTCCTGGTAGAGAAATAAAAATCTTCATGATTAGTGAGTGCTGTGGTCTCACCGATTGACTCACTACCTCATCTAACAATTATTGGTGATGGTCAGCCGATGAGTGGACAACTCTTATCCAATATTTCTCTAAACATGATGTAACCAACTTCGATCTCTAATTCATCAAGCCTCATCGTATTTGAATATTGATCCACTCCTTAGTTAAGTCAGACCCATTGTTTACACGAAATGAAGCTATCATTGGAACCCTCATCATATCTAAAATATTGAGTCCAAACTCATCTTCATCCTGTAGCATCTCATGCCAATAGCGTGGTTGCATCTTTTCGATTTAATTGAACCACTATGACCAGCCGAGAGTAATCAACCTCGAAAAAAGCCCGCACAACTACAACGATGGAAGATCATAAGATTTAATATTTTAGAGAGAGATTTAGATTTAGATCTCATCTTTAATTAGTCATAATGGTTATAACTAATCTAGTGGCATGGGCTAGCTCGAATCATTAAGCAACCTAATTCAAAATATAATCGATCTAATTGGTCAGGTAAGTATGATCGTTGGGAGAGTTGCAGATGCTTGCCTTAGAAATTATTTATTCATGGCCAAGTAAGTATGATCCCAAGTAAAATTACGATCGAAATTTATCTTAGACACCAATTAGTCAATTAGAATTGAATAGGTCAGCCTAGACTCGAGCTCGAACTATTGAGCCAAATTAGGTCTTAGATTTGATCAACAATATGAGGCTGTTAATCGATCTGATCAATCTACAACTATTGGATTGGTCATGAGCATACTTGACCTAATCCTAGTCAACTTTTGATTCGGTTTGAACAATCGCTCAAAACTAGACCTAATTGAGCTATCCATACCCAAAATCCCATGTCTTATGCAATTAAATTAGATCTTAAATGCTCAATTTTAGATCTTTTAGCTTTATATCTTAATTTTAATTAAGTATATTATAAACATGTGTTTAGTTTAGAAATCAAAATAATTTCAGATCTAAATAATTTTACACTTTGTATCTCATACAAAATTTCTATCCACAGAAATGAGTCGATTCACCCTAGACTTAAGTTGACTCACCTGTGATGAACAAAAACCTATTAGCCTCAACCTACACTACTGAGTCGGCTCACCAACAAATTAAGCCAACTCACCAGGGTCTCGAGTCGACTCAAACAAAATTGAGTCGACTCGATAGGCATGCCAGCCATAGGTTTCAATGTTTCAAATCATATGGGTATTATTAAAAGTTCTAGTTTAGATGTGAAAATAATTTTTCAGATCTAAACAACTTAAACATGCATCATATACAAAAGATTCTAGGATTTTTAGATCTAAGATTTTGCAGAAAATTAAGTTTTCTTTTCGTTTCGCGGTTCTTTCTTTTAATTATATTCATGCAGGTACCCCTTCTACCATAGTTCTTTATGGCAAGATGGCCTTTATCATGGACTTTGAGGAGTACTAGACTACTCAGAAAATAAACTAAATCTATATATTACATATGTATGATTCAATTTACATATCTCATATGCATAACTAGATCTACATATCAAATATGCATACATATATTTCATATATTGCAACAATGATTTAGATCTAGTCTAAATATGTTGATTTAATCTAAAACTAATTTTAGATCTACTCTCAACTACAGATCCCATCTAAAATTAAATCTAATTTAGATCTATAATCACAGCAACCTGGCTCTGATACCAGTTGAAGGATCAGGTTGGATACCAGATCGATTAAACATAAAAGCAATGGATTTCAAACAAAATGATCTGACATCTGATGTATAGATCTAAATCAGAAAACTAAATCATAAATCAGCATACAAAATTGGGATTGTGATAATCTAATTATCACCTTACGCAAGTAGCAATTCACTATGATTGATGATCGTGGATCTGAGGAGGTCCGCTGTCGAGCCGCACAGGTATCCGACCTCTATAGGTATTCATCAGGATCAATCTTGGATCATTCTTCTTGTCTTCTCCAAGATGATCTGCAGTCTTTTTGGATCGTAGATCAACTCTTGATCTTCTTCCTTACAATCTCAATGCTTGAGATCTCGCTTTCTTCTTTTCTTGGCACAAAACAGGATTTGCCAAACTATCTTAGGCTTGTGGAGCTGGGGATGCCCAACTACTTTAGGCGTGTAATAGAGAGGAGAGGGAGAGGGGCGTGGAGGCAGGATAAGAGCATAAATTTTGAATTTGTGATTTACCTAGACCCTAGGATAAGAGCTTCTTAAATAGAGCTCTTCATCTTAGAGTCTAATTCAAAATCCAATTAGGTTAATAGGCAAGTCTTTATCATATAAAACTAACATCTTATTAGCTGATTTTCTTCCCAAGAAAATCGAGCCCATATGAAATACAATCTCCCCAAAATAGGAAATTAGAGTGGGTGCCAAACTCCCCAAGATAGGAAATCAGAGTGGCCACCAACCTTTGACTCCCCTCTTGATCTTATCCATGCAAGAAAGAGAGGGGGTGTATGGCCTCTCTCCCTTCTCCTCACATAAAAATCAGAGAGGGGCATGTGCCCTTCTCACTCTCCACGTGAATTCCAGGGGTGTGCACCCTAGGAACCTTCCAAAAGAAGAGGGGGCATGCGCCTCCTCTGGATCTCATCCAGAGGTGGCATGCGTCCCACTCTCCCTTCCAAATAATCCATGCCAAGAAGGAAAAGTCTAGGGAGAAAAATAAGGAGGGTTTGAGCCTCCTAATTGATTTGATCCAATCTTCTTGGGCACCCAATTAGGTGCCCCTTTAAACCCAATTAAATAGATTCATATTAGGAATAAGATAGACACAGACTTGATCTAATCCTTATCCAACAAGAAATCCAAATCCAAAAAAGAAATGGATTTAACCATGTGCTAGCATGGTGCGCCTAAACCCAATAAGATTTACCAAATCCTAATCCAATTGTGACTTCACAAGCTCAATTGGATTGTCAATCCAAGATCAAATCCCTTAATGTCTGACTCCAAAGGTTCAATTTTGTATGGTAATGGGATATGTTATGATCTCTATTACCAACATTATCGAAACTTTTTCAATGGATCGAAACTCTTTCCAACTTAATCAATTAAATTATTGATCATCTACATAATCCTAATTGGTTTCATAATCCATCAGTAACATCTAGCAGTATGTAGTAGCAACCCATCAGAATTGAAGAAATAAATCTCAAGATGTAATTACTGTGTGATTCGGTTCTTCTATCATGAGTCCTGATAGGATAGAGGTCAAAGATAACTCGTCAAACCTCATTCTTGTTATATGTTAGAATCAATTGATTCAAGTCCGATGTGAAATCTTAGAGAAACATCTTTCCATCATTCACACTGCTATGACTATGGGCTTTAGGATTCAATCTCATGATCTATATAGGACTACTCCTCTTCTATCGAGATCGATAGATCCCATCTTGGTACGACCTAATTCCTACAATGAACATACTGCAGCCAACATACACCTCAAGGCTCTATATGACTAGGAGATCGAGTTTTGGTATAGTCAAACTGCAGCACCCTCAAGATGAATAACCGATGTATCTCAGATCAGAGAACTAAACATACTATTGTAGCTATGAGTATGTTATTAATGAAAAGGTAGATATCCTAGTGACTACTCATGATAGGTCACGCTTAGTACCTTTGTTCCTAACAAGCACTTGCACTTTCACTCCAATATCTTCATATCGTAGATTCAAGACTTATCTATCCTAAGAAAGTGATCATGCACCAATCTTTTCAGATCAATCACCATCCCCATGATGATCCTATTGAAAATTATGTTCCAAAGTCAATCGTCAATCTGTTGATAGTTGTGCTCATATACATAAGTTGTATATGAATTATTTATTAATAAAATTATTTAACTTTTCATCACAAAGTGTACATTTCTTTTGAACTCCTGTATTATGATGAAATCCTTAGGACTATTTTGATCGATAAAAAAGATTTATTGTTTAGTCCTTAAACGTGTTCGCGATCAAACGATATGTTATTACTAGAATGATAACTATATCAAGTGTAGGTCATTGTGTGACATATAGATTTGCTGTCCTCTTAACCAAAAAGTATGAAGACACTGATATGACATACAGGTGAGATGTAGGAGTACATCTCACTGAATGTCACCTACTACGGAGCACTCTGTTGTTAAGAGTAGCTTGCGAATGATGTGTATAAGTATCCCCTCCGATCTGAGATTATCATGATGACTTGCAAATAACTTATTGCACTTTGGTGCCAAACTACTTGAATTTTTAATTATTGATGGAAGATTTTTGAGTACAGTCAAGTACTTGTGAAATTGATGTGTTAGTCAAGATGAAATTGATCGCTCCTGATTTTAGGTGTTAGTGCTATATTATATTTCAATTCAGCAAAACCTAGGCCTGGATAGTCCTTGTGAGGAGTCACAAAATTTATGAGATTGAGACACATTATGAATGTATTGATTAAAAGTTAATAGTTTAACTCTAAAGTCATCCTAGACACTCAGGGTCAAAGAGATGAATTGTACGGTAACCATATGCCAAGGGTTCTTGAATGTTGCTTTGCAATCTTTCAGCCTATCCGGATATCAGGTACCATTGTTAGATAGTTACATTGATTGATACAGAAATTTATTCCTGTACTATTGACTTAGGTTTGAATCTATGGGTCACACTCAAAAAAAGTTTCTGACTGATCAGATGACTGATCAACGATTGAGAATCATTCAAGGGTATAATTATTAATTTGATTGATAGTTGAACTTATGCAAAAGTTATAATAAATAATTTGCTAAGGATTAGTGAATTATAAGAGGATTAATTAGTAATTAGATTACTGATTAGTTCAATTTGATCAAATAATAAAATTCAGATCAAGTCTAATTGAATTAGATTCAATTGGGTCTGATCCGATTTGGTTATGAGATAACCTAATCGCTAACGGTGTTTGATTCCTGATTGGATCAGGACTTAGGCTTCTTTAATGTCTAATTGGATTAAGATTTAGTTAAGCTGGTTCAGTGCCTAATTAGATTAGTTTTGATATCTAATTGGATCTAACTTAATTTGATTAGGATAAGAACCTAATTAGATTGAATCAAGTTTAAATGAAATTTGAATTTCAAATTCTCTTTGCATCACCATTTCCCCATGCCAATTTTCTCATCACACAATTCAGATTGTGCATGAGAAAAAACTCCATGCCTTAGCCTTTCTTGTCACCCATTTTGGTTTGGGATTGGATAGGATTAGTTGGTTTTGATTTTGAATTCAAATGGGATTTGAATTCAAGTTCAAAACTTATCCTAATCTAATCCATCTAACTACTTGATCGCCTACCATAAATCCTCATCTGTTTTATGTGACAAAATAGAATGAATTACCATGAAAAATTGGAGAGAGATATCTGAGGGTGTGAGTGTTGGGTTCCGATGGTGCAGCAGAATATCGTTTTCAAAAATTTTCACATGCAATCAACTATGGAAAACAAGTTTTGACAATTAAACAAGACCACCGGAACTCAAACCCTAGGAGCACCTTGATGATAACAATCAAACAATTTAAAACATGCAATGAGACAAAAGTTATACCTTCTTGAAGATGCGGATCTGGTAATGGAATGGTCTCTATAAGACTCCAAAGTAGAAGCCCTACAATGGTGATCCACATGGGACTGATTAGGATCCTTCTCAATCGATGTAGTGCTGCAGCCATCTTTACAAGATCACTGCCGATTGTCCTTCTCAAGAATGAATCATACCACTGCCTGAATACCTTCTATCCTCCATCAGAGCTATACAAAAGATCTTTTCCCAAAATATCTCACCATACAAGATTAGATTCAGATGTCCAACACTTGAACAATTTGAACCCTAGGACAAGTAACACTTCCTTTCTATTTTTTCTATTATTTTCTTTCAATTTTTTCTCCCTTTCTCTTATCTTTTTCAGACTTTTCTCTATCTTTTTCTCTCATTTTCACATCTAAACACCCTTCATCTGGGATGCCACATCTCATGTAGTGCCCCCATAAATAAAAAATGAAAGGGCATGTAATATCTTTTTAGCACTTCACGTTCTCATGCGGTTCTTAAATTTTCACAAAATTAAATCACCACATGGAAACCAAAGCATATGGAGGAGACCAAGGGAAGAAGGACTCTTCCATTCCCTTATCCAAAAGTCAAGACGCCATCAGATGGCTCGTGAATATGGAGTTAGCATGAGAAAACATTAGGTGGCGCAGGAGAAAATTAAGAGACTTATAATAGAAGGACTCTGCCTTCTAATCGCACAAATAAATAATGTGCATCCCAAAAAATAGCGTGCAAGTTTCTTCAAAGGACTCCTCTTCTGCCCACTCTTCCCAAGGCATCATCTGATGATGCATACCAAATATAAATGGCATGGGAAAAAGGCAGGAAATTTAAGAGGAGTGAATGAGAAGGACTCTTCCTTCTCTCTACTTATTCATTTTGGGCATCCCTTATTAATTTGCATGGAGAATCTGGTGGGTAGCATGGAGGATACCTTGTTCATATGAAACACTTCCAAGTGATTAGGTAAAAATCAAAAGATCAAACCTAATCTGATTAGGTTGAAGGCAATAGGACTAAGGTTAACACAAACACTTTTGTACCAAACCCAATTGGAAACTTAGGTTAATCCATGTGCTAGCAATTTAATTAACCTATAGGATTTACAATAAATCCAAATAGATTAGACCAAGATCAAATTTTTATTGTGTATGACCTATTGGGTTCCATATCTAGCCAGCAGTGGACTCAGGCTCATGACCTAATCCGATTAGGTCAGTCCAGATACATCAATTATTCAGAATACCTTCTAATTAATTTTTGAATTAAACTTCTTTAATTTTTGTGAGTCCACAAATCAAAATTGACATCTAGCAATGATCATGACTACCCAGAGGATATGAAATTTGGTGAAAATATTAAAATTATCCTTCCATAGTGAGTTACCGTACAATTCAATCTTTCGATCATACAATATCTCAAACAGACCATGGACATGAAAATATGTCAAACTCAAATACCTATCCATATGTATCTCGATTTGATATTAAAATTTAATTGATGAATCAGTAGAAATTTTTTCTACTGTTCATCCCTACTTCAGCTAGAGACTCCCTAAGTCATCATCCTATGACACCACATAGGATGTTCTCTCCTCTTACAAGGAATGACTGATTCTTTATTGACCACTCACAATCCTCCATGCATACTTCACCAAACCCAGAACATCCCACACATGTCTCAGAATGGCATGCTAGGGAATGAACCAAAGTAGAGATCCCTATACATAAGATTCATGGTGATCTCAGGTCTAAGGATCACTTGCACCACTCCCACTGGAGAACCATCTTTTGTTATGCTGTATGGCTCCATAAGATGTTCTCTCTATGGATTAATTTGGTGAACTCATTCTCCAATGAGCACTTACATCCTTGTATTAGTATCACCACACAAGTGATTGTGAGATCAATCATCCTCTTCATCAAGCATACATAGGATATACCAGTCTTACTGGCATTATCGATCCTTGACTCGATGATCCAACGACTGAAAATATTTTAGATTGGAGCTATCAAGATTTTAGATCTCATTGGCATGATCTCATTATGATCCTAAAATCATTATCCTAGTCTATGGGGTTCGTCATAATTACAAATAAAATATGATACAGCAAATAATGAAACATAATAGCGCATAAACATAAAATAAACATGAGTAGAAAATAAACATGAGTAGAAAGATTATGCAGAATCATCTCATTGCATCACCCATGCGATTGATTTATAGGGTACTATTCTTTCAATCTTCCACTTATACTAAAGCCAATCACCTCTGTACCTAATGCCCATGCAATTAAGGTGGTGAACACACTACTGCTATGTCAAGGCTTAGTGAACTGGTCCATTATGCAGTTTTTTATATCAACTCATTCTACGATCATATTATGAATAAGGTGAAAATGTCTTAGGATGTGCATGACTTCCAGGTGAGACCACATCCAACTTGATGAGGAATTCTTTCATCAGGCGATTTTCTTTAGTGTTGCTCCTTGAATTGA
>KE506230.1:54242-66326 GCA_000441515.1 Elaeis oleifera
ACATAGCATCCCAGACAGGCTATGGTATCAAAAAATGTCAAGCCCAATACCTATCTATATGTATCTTGATCTGATGATAACAACTCGATTAATGAATCAGAAAAATTCTTTCTAGATTCATCCCTGCTCTGGCCAGAGACTCTGTGTCATCATCCTATGAGACCTCATAAGATGTTCTCTCCTCTTATAAGAAGTGATCGATTCTTTATTGATCAGTCATAACTTTCATGCATACTTCACCAAACCTATAACATCCTATATATGTCTCAAAATGGCATGCTAGGGAATGAACCAAAGTAGGGATCCATATACATAAGGTACCATGATAATCTCAGGTCTAAGGATCACTCGTACCACTCCTATTAGAGAACCATCTTTTGACATACTATAAGGATCCATAAGATGTTCTCTCTGCAGATCAATTTAGTGAACTCATTCTCTAATGAGCATCTATATCCTTGTATTAGTATCACCACACAAGTGATTGTGAGATCAATCACCCTCTCCATCAAGCATACATAGGATGTACTAGTCTTACCGGCATCATCAATCTCCAACTCGATGATCCAATGATTAAAAATATTTTAGACTGAAGCTATCAAGATTTTAGGTCTCACTGGCATGATCTCATCATGGCCATAAAATCGTTGTCCTAGTTATAGGGTTCGTCATAATCACAAATAGAATATGATACAACAAATGATAAAACACAATACTTCATAAATGTAAAATAACAAATATCATAAACATGAGTAGAAAGATTATACAGAATAGTCCCATCGCATCATCCATGTGATTGGTTTATAGGACACTATTCTTTCAGTAAAAAGTATTTCTTTGAAGAATATTTGGCATGGGCTCCTGTGGGGCGTGGGTCTTTTGGCATGTAAACTCTAGGGTTCTAGCCTAGGATATCAGAAGGAAAAAGTGAGAAGAGAGTGTCTTTCTTCCCGCATCCCTCTTGCTCTGCACTAACGCAAATCTGTGCATGACACATAGTAATTCCCAATGCCTTGCTCATGGCCACAGATCATGCTGGTGGACAACCCACCTCCAGCTCCTATTGGACGTACGCTCTCCTTCATGCCTCAAATGTCCTCGAAGCATCCAGCTATCTGCCACATCCAACATGCCAATTTCTTACGCCCAGCCTCTGCCTTTGCCCATTCTTCTGCCTCTGCTTTACCACCTAAAAATCATCCATTCTCCATTCATTCTCATGGATTTTTCTCTTAAATTCCCATTCTTTCTTCCTAATATCTCTCCATTTTTCTTTTGTCAAATCCCTCGAAGCTCTTTGAATTTTGAAAAGATTTGACCCCGAATGATGTTAGAAATAAAATCGAAATTGTCTCGCTCGTGAAACAAGTCGACTCATGTTGAGGTCGAGTCGACTCATTTTTGTCGAGTTGGCTCACCTCTGTTCCATCGAAAATCAACTCTCTATTAAATTTTTCAAGTTGAAGCCATAGTCTCTAGTTGACTTGACTAGCTGACTCAACATTAACCGAGTTAGCTCAAGATTGTGTTGAATCGACTCCAGACTGCATGCCATACAAAATCTTTGAAACTCTTGATCTGAGTCGGCTCGCCTCAAGTCCGAGTTGACTCGTCCGAAACTCTTTTGCTAAAACTCTTTTTGTTGATTCTTCTTTTTATGAATTTCTTTATTATTCAAACCCAAGTTGTCTCTTCTTTATTTCTACATATATTTGGTCCAAATAGGCACCTTAATACCTACAAAACATCAAAAAGATTCAAAAGTAAGTGAATGCAAAAATAAACCCAAAATACTAAACAAAGTTATAAATTTCAATCTTCAACTGAATACCTATGACTACAAAACATATACAATTTATTCTCTGATCAAATATCCCCAAACTTGAATAATTGCTTGTCCTCAAGTAATGAAAAATCATTCAACACAAAGGACAATACTTCAAGATATCATCATTCTCAAAGTGCCTATTATGCAAACATCAATTCTTCAACAAAGAAAGAAACTAAGCATACTTTTATTCTTTGATTTCATTTTTCATACATAATTCTAACCCAATCATGTTTATTATGCAACTAACACAACTGAATCATGTATCAACTCAACTTGCAATCATCCCTTCTCACAACTACAAACAAGATAGCAAACTAGGGATTTATTTCTCTCTCTCTTTTATTTTGAACAAATTTTTATTCTTTCATCTTTAAGCACTTACCTTTTGATACAAATGCAAACATTTGTGATGAACGCACCCGGTTACTCAACAAACTACAAACTTAAAGTGCTTTGCATACTCATATTTCAAGTTGCTGTTTGACGTGACAGTAAATATTGATGATGAATATCCCTAGTTACTAAGCAACTCGAAATATTGGAGTAGATTAACTCTATGTACAAATCACCCTATTTACTTAAACCATGTTTAGGACTAGCTCAAAGGGGAATAATCACAAGAAAAGCATCACACTCATCCTTGATGCATAGTTACATTACTCACATAAGTTTGCAAGAAATATGTACTTCAACTATCATACAAATTCAAGCATGCTTAATCATTCTTTATAAGATGTTGCTTATCAAAATTTGATGCTTGACAAATAATAGGGAGCCCAAGATGATTTATGCAGGTTAAACTTTTCATACATTCTTTCACAAAAATCAGGATTAGAAGGCATTAAAAGCAGAGTTTTCAAAAAATTTTGCTCAAAAATCATAATAAATCATAAATCTATCCCCCCAACTTAAATTATACATTGTCCTCAATGTGAAAGAAAATAAGAAAGAAAAACTAATACTCTCCTGTTAAACAAAGCTGAATGCATAGGTTTTCTCAAATCTGCATACCGATCTCATGCTTACTTCTCAAATCTACATAACAGAACAAAAAGGAGTTCTGGTTATAATTATTTAACTAAAATAACAAAAATAAAGAAGTTATTAAAGACAAGAGAAGGATTTAGCTTGGGCTGCCTCTCAAGGAGCGCTTGTTTATAGTCATTAGCTTGACTACCATAAATTTCTAATCATAATTTAGATTTTCAAGGTAAGCCACCCTTTCGGTACCATATCACCCATAAAGTATGGTTTTAAATGCTGCCCATTAACTTTGAGTGAACCAGTAGTCTCACTGTAAATCTCCATAGCACCATATGGATATACTTTTGATACTATAAATGGTCTAGACCATCTTGACCTAAGCTTTCCCAAAAATAATTTAAGCTGTGAGTTGAAGAGTAGCACTTGCTGTCCAACTTCAAAATCTCTTTTCTAAATATGCTTGTCATGCCAAAGTTTGGTCTTTCTTTGTAAATTTGAGCATTCTCATAAACATCCAATCGAAACTCCTCCAATTCACTCAACTGAAGTAACCTTTTCTCACCTGCAGCCCTCAAATTCATGTTCAGCTCCTTTGCCCAATAGGCTTTATGTTCCAACTCAACTGGTAAATGGCATGACTTCTCAAAGACAAGCCTATAAGGTGACATACCTAATGAAGTTTTGAAAGCTATCCTATAAGCCTATAGTGCATCATCCAACTTGTTTGTCCAATCTTTTCTCGAACTATCCACAGTCTTTTCCAAAATCTGCTTTAACTCTCGATTTGCAAGCTCCACTTGTCTATTAGTTTGGGGATGATAAGCAAGTGCCACCTTATGAGTAACCCCATACTTTTTCAATAAAGCATCAAAGGACTTATTATAAAAGTGAGAACCTTCATCATTAATTACTGCCCTTGAAACTCCAAATCTTGAGAAAATGTTCTTCTTAATAAATCTCATCACTACCTTAGAATCATTGGTAGGTGTTGCAAAAGCTTCAACCCATTTAGACACGTAATCCACTGCAACCAAGGTGTACTGATTATTGAAGGATGAAGAAAATGAGCCCATGAAGTCCAATCCCCATGCGTCAAATAACTCTAACTCCAAAATATTGTTCAAGGGCATCTCGTGCTTCTTTGAAATGTTTCAAACCCTCTGACATTGATCACACATGCCTATATACTGTTTGGCCTCCTGATATATGGTAGGCTAATAAAATTAGATTGCCATACCTTAGCAATAGTCTTGGAAGTGCTGAAATGACCTTTACACTCCAAAAAATAGCAATGCTCAAGAATATCCTTCATTTCCTCTTATGGCACACATCTTCTAATCATTCCATCCGCACAATACTTGTACAATAATGGTTCCTCCTAAAAATAGTGTTTCATCTTCCACAAAAACTATTTCCTCTGGTGATAGCTTAAATCAGAAGGAATGATACTACTCACCAAATAATTTATATAATCAGCATATCAAGAGGTTGTGAAGGAAACAACCAACAAATGTTCATCTGAAAAGTTCTCATTAATAGGTACCTCATCTACTTTCGGCTATTCTATTCTTGATAAGTGGTCTACCA
The DNA here is from genome assembly GCA_000441515.1 of Elaeis oleifera. Taxonomy (NCBI): domain Eukaryota; kingdom Viridiplantae; phylum Streptophyta; class Magnoliopsida; order Arecales; family Arecaceae; genus Elaeis; species Elaeis oleifera. Next base: position 58,645 of record KE506230.1, read on the forward strand.
CCACATTCTCTATACCTTTCTAGTCTCAAATCTCAAGGTCAAACTCTTGTAATAACAGCACCCATAAGATCAAGCGTGGTTTCACATCTTTCTTGATCAACAAGTACTTGATTGTTGAATAATTTGTGTACACAATGACTTTGGAACCTATAAGATAAGACCAAAATTTGTCAAAAGCAAATACAACAACAAGTAATTCTTTTAAGTAGTCGCATAATTCAATTGTGCACCATTTAAAATTCTGCTAGCACAATAAATAACATGTAACTTTTTGTCTTTTTTTGGCCAAGAATAGCACCCAATGCAAAGTCACTTGCATCACACATCAGCTCAAGTAACAAACTCCAATCAGATGATGCCATAATTGGGGCTGAAATCAACTCTTGCTTCAACCTGTTAAAAGCATCCAAACAATTTTTATCAAAATCAAAAATAGCATCTTTGTTCAGTAAATTGCAAAGGGGTTTAGAGATTTTAGAAAATCCTTAATGAATCATCGATAAAACCCTGCATGCCCAAGAAAACTTCTAACTCTCTTAACATTGGTAGGTGATGGCAATTTCTCAATGATCTCAATCTTTGCCTGGTCCTAAGACAATAACTTCTCATACCATAAAGTGGCACTTCTCCCAATTTAACATCAAATTAGTCTCCTCATAACGCTGCAAAACTTGAGATAGGTTAGCCAAACAATTATCAAAAGAAGATCCAAACATAGAAAAATCATCCATAAACACCTCTACAATCTTTTCAACAAAATCAAAAAATATAGCCATCATACAACATTGGAAAGTCACAGGTGCATTGCATAAACCAAAAGGCATCCTACGAAATGCAAAAGTACTATATGAATATATAAATATTATCTTTTTTGATCCTCGGGAGCAATGAGAATCAGGTTATAACCTGAATAACTATCTAGGAAACAATAGTAATCATACCCTACAAGTCTTTCTAACATCTGATCAAGGAAAGATAAAGAAAAGTGATTCTTATGGGTAGCACTATTAAGTTTCCTATAGTCTATACAAATCCTCCAACCAATTACTATCCTAATGGGAATTAATTCATTATTCTCATTATTCACAACAGTCATCCCACCCTTTTTAGGTACTGCCTGCACTAGACTAATCGAAGAACTATCAGAAATTGGATAAACAATACCAACATCCAACCATTTAAGAATTTCAGTCCTTACTACTTCTTTCATATTAGGATTTAACCTTCTTTGATTTCAACAATAGATTTATGGTTATCCTCCATTAATATTCTATGCATGCATAATGAAGGGCTAATTCCTCTAAGATCTAAAATAGTCCATCCTATGGTCTGTTTCTAGATCTTAAATAGGCAATAGCTTATCAAGTTGTTCATCAGATAAAGAAGCATTAACAATCACCGATAATGTATCATTCTCCCCTAAAAATACATACTTGAGATGTAGGGTAAGGGTTTCAGTTCCAAAACTGGTGCTTGCACATTGGAAGGGGAGGAAGTGGCTTACCTTTTCCTATGTCCTCAAATTGCATCCTTCTTACCTTCGGCATAGGAAATGTAGCCTCCAAAGCATTTGTAACCTCCGCAACCTCCAAGTTCTTATCCTTACTTGTTGTTGCATTCACTAAACAAGTTTCAAGAGGTTCTTTGAGATGATCAAACTGAAAAACATTCTAGGTTAGCTTGTCAACATAGTCAATATGGTAAACACTATCAGTGAAAGAAGGATATTTGGCTACCTTACTCAATTAAATTCTACCTCCTCTTTACCAACCTTTAATATCAACTTACCATTTTTCACATCAATTACTGCTCCAGTTGTAGCTAAAAATGGTTGACCTAAAATGAAAGAAATTTCTGTACCTTCCTCCATTTCTAGCATAATGAAATCCATCGAAATATAAAACTTTCTTACCTTCACTAAAACATTCTCCAAAATACATATAGGATAGATACTTCACTGATCTATTTGCTAGCTGTAAAAAAATGATAGTAGGTTTAAGCTTTTTCAATCCAAGTTTCTTGAAAATAGACAAAGGCATCAATGAGACACTAGCACCCAAATCACATAAAGCTTTACCGAAATCAACATTACTAATGGTATAAGGGATAGAAAACCCCTTATATCTCTAAGCTTTGGTGGAAGCTTGTTTTGGATTATTGCACTACACTCCTCAATCAAGGCAATGGTCTCGTAGTCCAATTTTTTCTTGTTCGACATGATCTCCTTTAAAAATTTGCATAGACTAGAATCTGAGCCAAAGCATCTGCAAAAAGAATATTAATGTGAAGTTGTCTAAATACTTGCAAAAACTTCTCAAATTGTTTATCTAATTATTTTGCTTGAGTCTTTGCAGAAAATGAATAGGGGGAACATAAGGTTGGACTAGTGGTGGTGGTGTGGACTCAATCTCGACCCAGAATAGTTCTTTGTCACTTTGTTCATCGAGATCTGGGTTGGTCACTTCTTCATGCTTCAATTTATTTTCATCACCTACCACAGTCTTACCACTTATCTATCCCAATTGCTTACCACTTCTTAATGTAACTGCTTTACAGTGCTCCTTTCGATTTATCTCTATCTTGCTAGGCAGATTTTCTTGATTTCAAGAATTAATTATACTTGCTAACTGTCCCATTTGCATCTCTAAATTTCTATTGTAATCGACCAACGGATCTATTTTTGCCTCCAACTTCTCAAATCTGTCCAAAGTTATATTGGCCAGCTTTTTAATTGCCATCTCCCAAGATTACTTGCCTTCAGGTTGTTGCACCACTCCTTGGGTCTTGGCTGAAATCAGGAGGATTAAGCGGTCTAGAACTGCTATATTGATTACCTTGATCCCTCCAAGCAAAGTTGGGATGATTCCTCCATCCCGGATTGTAGGTATTGGAACAGGGATTAACCTTGCTGTGTTAGATGTATGTCCTAGAAGCTAATATGGCTGATGCATTGTAATGAATCTAGGATATAATTTTTACTTAATACATTGATATGATCAATAAAGGTAAGTTATTTTCATTCAAATACGATGTATTCTTGAATCGTCCATGGAATTAGCTTTCGATATATATTCTCAAAGAATTAAAAATTAGAGATATGTATTTAATTCTTAAATACTCTCAGTTATAGAATCATCATGAGAAATATGATCGATCCAGATAGACTAGCGCACAGATCGCTTCATTTGAGATAGATGAGTCTCTAGTCTACAGTGTAGAGACACTGAACAATGAGTGTGGATAGTTGTTAGAGAACAACTAGTACTGAGCGTGATCATATGAGAGATCACTTGAATTTCTATTCAATCGGTAGTGATTGTCTCGATGCTGTAATTGTGTAACTGATCCTTTGATCTGAGATTGTACTACTGCTCGTAGTAAAGCTACTGAAGTTTGACTAACACATAAACATGAGTCTCAATGAGCTCTTGTAGTAGATATTGATGACAGTTGATCTACTATAGGAGTAGCATGTGTATCAAGATGAGATTTATCAACCTTGATAGAGAGGAGTAGTCTTATGAGATTTGAGAAGTTAAGTCTAAGAGTCTGTGGCCACAGCAATGTGATTAATGAAAAAAAATTTACATAGAAATCATAATTGAACTAGAGCTGATCGAATCTATCATATGATTGATGTTGAGGTTTGATGATTTATCCATGACCTGCCATCTAGTTGGAATTCACGATAGAAGGATTGAATCACACGTTAACTATATTTTGAGATTTATTTCGGTTCTACTGGGTTACCACTACATACTGCTAGGTATCATTGATGGATTGTCAGAGCTCACTAAGATTATTTTAGAGCGACAATCCTTGATGAGTTAGAGTAAAATTGTTCCGACTCATTGAAAAGAGTTTCAATGATACTTTGATAGAGATCATTGTATATCTCACTACTAGATAGAATTAAATTATGAGGTCACACAACAAATGAATTAGGTTTGAAATTAGCAATTGAGCTTATGAAGTATCAATTAGGTTTAGAGAAATTCGATTGGGTTCAAGGTAACTTTGCTAGCATATGGTTGGACCCAATTTTCTCTTTCTGTTTAGATTTTTTGATTGATAAGATAATTCAAACTTAATTATCTACTAATAATCTAAATGAATTAGATTTATTGAACTCCAATTATTAGGTGTCTAAGATTTTGGATCAATTGAATAAGGGTGCAAGTCCCTAATTAATATTCTTTGATAGTTATTATAGGGTGCCACCTTGATTGGATCAAGTTGGGTGTGTCCCATGATTAGAGGGCATTTTGATTTCATATGGGACATCCCTTGGATGCAAAAGAGGGTATGAAATAATGGATTCAAGGGCTCTAAGAGTTGGCGCCTAATAGGATTCCTAATAGAAGTTGAATAACTTAAGTTATTAGGAAATCTAATGCAAGTAGGACTTATATTATGAGATTAATAGGATTCAATCATCATATCTATTTAAAAGAACCTCCCCTAAAGTCTCTAGAACATCCAAATCAAAAGTCCACATCCACCTTTGGAGACCCCATGCCCTCTCTTCCTCTTCCTTCTCCTTCTCCCTTGGACGTCCCAACACTTCTCCCTTTTGGGGCATCCCAACTTCTCCTCCACGCCCAAGCTGTTGGGCATCCCCTCCTTTGCTGGTTCCTGATGTTTAGTAGTAGCACAAAGTAAGAGAGAAAGGCAAGAGAAGAAGAGAAGAAGAAAATCAAGGAAAGAGATCAAGTGGTGATCGCGATCTAGGCTTCGTTCAGATTCAGCAGGCTGTATTTTCTTAAAGAAAAAAATTCAAATTGAAGAGGACTGTTCCAGGCTGATCTCAAGTAGATACCCGTAGAGGTCAGATATTTGTGCGGTTAGAAAAAAAATTTTTCTCTTTCAGATCCAGATTTGAAGAAAGAGATTGCGAAATAGGTATGTGATTTAATCACAATCTGAATTTCAGCATATGTCAATTTCAGCACATGAACTAGCTCCTTGTGGTTTTATGTTTTATATATGTATGATTTAGATTAAAAGTATTTTAATCTTATATTTTACTATGATGTTTAGAAATAAAGTTTTGAAATATATATGCATGCCCCAAACCTTGAATTCCAATAGTGGTATTAGAGTCACGGATTTCATATTACTGAAACTGTCATACATGTTTTGAAAAAGATTTTAAAATTTGATTTTTTCTTGATACATGAGATATATAGATAAATTTTTAATTAAATTAATTTATATTTAATTTAGAATATATAGTTGATATGTGAAAGCATGCATAGATCTGAATTTTGATCTAGAATGGTTTCTAGTTCATATTCACATGATATGTAGATGCATGTATAAATCTGAAATTTTATATGTTCTGATTTATAATTCATATATGAGATATATAATTACATACTTAAGGTCATAAAATTACTTTTGATATGATCCATGATTAGTATATAAGATATATGATATCATGTAGTAGATCTGAATTTTATTTAGATCTGAATTTTACATACATATATATGATATATATTTGTATGTTAAATCTGAAAAAAAATTTATGATTTAAATTATTTCATGCAAAAATTTTGATCTAAAATTTATTTTAGAATATAAAATTTATATTTGTGCATGAGAGTTTTGGTTATGAAAAAATCAAAACAGGTCATGTAATAGGATTGCATCTAAGATTTTAGATTTGAATCATATGGGTTTAATTTGATTAAGTAATTATCGAATCGAGTCAAGTGTTGATTAAGATTAGATCAATTAAGTTAAATGATCATGCAATTATTGTTGATCAAATCGATTGAGTCCCATATGTAGAATCGATTAACCTAAAGATCTAATTTGGCTCGATGGTTTGAGCCCAATTTGCTTGAGTTAACCTGTTTAGATCAATTGACCTATTGGTGTCTAAGGTAATAATTGAGATGTAGTTATTTAATTAGTTTTGTTAGCTTACTTGACCAATTTATTAGTGTCTAAGGAAAGCAATGGGGGGACCCCAATCGATCTCCACTTGGCCAATTTAGAAGATTTGAGTCTTCAATAAGGTTGCCTAGCGGTTTGGTTTAGCTCATATCAATTAGATCAGTCATATGATGACTGATTAGATGAGACTTAAATCTAAACCTTTCCATAAATATTAAGTCCATAGGTCTTCCACCATTGTAGATGTGCGGACGTGATACCAGCGTTGATTGTTCTCGACTAGTCATAGTAGTTCAGTTGCATCAGGAACACGCAACCACTCTATTAGCAAAGAGTTACTCCAGAGTAAGCATGGGGTTGGGCTCAATAACTGTTAGGTCAGAGACCCAATGACGGCCTTGCACCTGCTTGTGAATAGTGGGTCAGGCTTAACTAAGGAGTGTGGCAATAATTGTTAGGTGAGCCCACATGACCTAGAGACCAAGTCGCTACAACATGCTTAGAGAAGCATCTGGGTAAAAAGTTATCTACACATCGATGTACATGTTACCAATAACTATTAGGTGAGGTGCATGGCATCAGTGGGACCGTAGCTCCCATTAGGAATTCTTTATCGCATTAGGATTTTTGTTTCCTTCTTGGGGAGTGAAGGGATCTGATAAATTAATAGGAGTCATTGTTTGCATCTTAAAGTCTCTAAAAGCAAATATAATACTAAGTACAAAAGTCTAACTTGAATCTCTACTCTCGCAGTTAAATTATGTCAGCCTCAAACTCTCTAACCCGCATCTTTGAACTAATCGTTTGACTGGAATTAATTACAAAGACTGGCTTAAAAATCTCAAGATTATCCTGAATTTAAAAAATTAAGTCATGTACTCGACCAAAACCCATAGTGTTACCAAACCGTCCTACCGTTGAGCAAAAGGTTGCTTATGAAAAGTGGACGGATGAAGACAGTCGGGTCAAGTGCTATGCGCTGGTATCTATGTCAAATGAGTTGCAAAGCCAGCATGAGCATATGCCTACTGTCAAGGCTATGATCACTCACCTACAAGAGTTGTATGGTGAGTAGAGCCGTACAGCATGCTTCAAGATGTCCAAAAGACTCTTTAATCTGAAGATACACGAAGGGCAGTCTGTCCATGAGCACTGTATGACAGTGATCAAGGATATTGAGAAGCTTGAGAAGCTCAGGCTCGAAATACAAAAGAATTACAGATGGATCTGATCCTTCAATCCCTTACAAATTTATATAGTCAATTTATTATAAATTTTCATATGAACAAACTCAATTGTACTATTCCTAAACTAGTTAACATATTGGTCACTACGGAAGGAACCTTGAAGAGTTCAAGGGGCACTGTTCTCACTGTGGAGCAGACTTCTTTCAAGAAAAAATCTACTGAGAAGAAGAAGACAAAATCTATTAACAAGCAGAAGCAAGAGAGCAAGCCAAAGAAAAAGTTCCTAAGAAGGTCGAAGCAAAGAGAAAGTATTTCCACTGTGATGCTGAAAGCCATTGGAGAAGGAGCTGTCCACTTTATCTGGAGAGCCTAAAGACCAAAAAGGGTGATCAACCTTCCGAAGGTATGCTTGTAATTGAATCTAACCTTATGGTTTCTTCTACTTCTAGTTAGGTATTAGACTCTGGCTTGAGTGCTCATATATGTATCTTAATGCAGGGTCTAATAGAAAATAAGAGGTTGAGGGAAGGTGACATGATCCTTCGGATTGGCAATAGAGCAAAAGTTACTGTAGAGGTCGTTAGCACTTATCCT
>KE506231.1:30228-46102 GCA_000441515.1 Elaeis oleifera
TGCGCCAGGCCGATTCCAGTCGAGCTTCACCAACAGGAATTCTCCAACAGAGCTTCTCCAGCGAAACGACTTCAGCCTATGCAGCGCCAACGTCTGAGATACCCATCGGCAGCGGGTTCGTCAACAACTTCGAAAATGTCCGGACTTCCCTCAGATCGGGGATCACGTTCCTCCTCCAGACACCCCTACCGAGCTTCGCCCGACGAGCTCAGGCTCATTGACAGGCCACTATAACGGCCACAACGCCACTCTACTTCCTGCAATGAACCCCACGCGGCTCCATCATGCTCTGACAAGTCACGACAACGGACATCATTTCACTCTCCACAACAGGCCCACGCAGCAAGCCGTAACGATGTCCACATCTCTACTCCACTACCCTCCGTAACAAACTCCTGAACGGCCCACTACCAGGCGGTTACAGGCGTCGCCATCAAGTCTGTTACGCCCTCTGCCTATAAATAGGCCCCAGATACGTTATTCTCTAAGCTCTAGTCTCTATCTAAAAAATTCTGCTAAAATCTCCGTTCGAGCACTCCATTCTTGTTGAGGCAGAGAACTGACTTGAACGTCGGAGGGTCTTGCCGGAGCAACCCCACCTCCGGTTTAGACTTCTTTTGCAGGTCCCAACGGCGACCGCGGCACCCTCGACTCCAGCATCTCCGACGCCAATGGATTTTTGCAGCAACACTAACAAAGGGAATTGTCTCTACTTCGTTATCTTTACCGATGATCAATCATAGTATGGATAAGTATATAAGATACAAATCTAAATTTTAAAAGTTCAAAAAATTTAGATGTAAAGTAGAGAAGTAAAATTTTTAAAGGTACTTCGATCGGATCGAAGATGCAATACCAAAGAAAAAATTTATCGATTATCTCATAAAATGGCAAAGGTTCATTTTGGATCCCTCTTAGTACATCTCAACTCAATGAGATAATTAAGAAGAGTCATGAGACTATATGAGATATGGTCCGATCCATAATAGACTTCACTAATTTATTTATTCTTTAAGAATATGCTTTATTTCTATAGAATTGGGTTCTCTCTAAATCTGTTCTTATCACACCATATGAGATATGGCATGGTGAGAACTAATCTTGGTTATTTCAAGATCCAAAGATATCCAATCTATGTCAAGGACAGCAGGTGGATATGTTAGAAAATAGGTCTATAAAGCTCATCTTAAAAGAGTTTGGGATACTATTTTTTTCTGAAAGATTACAATATGATTGTGACCTAACATGCTATCTTCTTGAAAATATTTCACCAAGATAAAGCAGTAGGAGGAAATTAAGCTCGAAGAGAGTGTCTCTGAATAGCAGCAAGCCTTAGGACCTAAAAAATATATTCATGATGAGCCAGTATACATATGTTCCTCCTCCATCTCGTAGATATAGTAGGATCTCCTATCCTCTCGAAAGGTACTTGAGTATGCTTAATAGAAGATGTGAAGAAAAATTATTTCTCATGAGAGATAGAAAATATACAGATGATCCCAAAATCTATAACAAGATAATATTGGACATCGACTCCAAGAAAGGGATGTGAAATAGTTTTTCTGACTAGATATCTTTTGAAGATTTCTATATGGAGTAGCTTATAGATTTTACTTCTTGCGATAAGACATCACTAAGTCTGCGATAATCTTGGAGTTGGAACAATCATCTTGATGATATGATCAAATTATTTGATCAGAAATGAAAATTATGAGTTTTCAAAAGGATCAGTGGGAGTGTCCAATACTGACATCGGTTAAAATATAGTTGTACATAGAATTCTTCATGAAAGACATGAAGCAAGTATCCTATATCCTGACAATATAAAAATATATAGAGATAGATACAATTGGATGCTTGTGTTTTCACAGATAAAGTATAGAGAGTAGATGCTGAAAAGATTCAGCATAAAAATCTCGGAGAGGGGTCTGCTACCCTCTTGGGTATAGATGTATGCCATGTAATGTACTTGAACTGATATAGTCAATATTGTAAATATCACGAGTAGATATCAGTTGTATCCAAGCTGAGAGCACTGGATTGCTGTGAAAACATCCTTAGATACTTAAGAAGAACTAAGGATTTGTTCTTAATTTTGAAGAATGATCAAAGCTTAGAGTGGGAAGATACACCAATTAAGATTAATATTTGATGTTAAATGGTAGAATATCATTGCATGGGTGTGTTCCTGTGTAATCATATCGATATCTTGAAAGGATTCCAAGCAATCTATCAATGAAAGCTGAGTACACTATAGATGTGTAGGATGCATTCTGGTTCTAATGTTAGTTGTAGAATTGGATGTCATGTCATCAGATACCATGACACTATACTACAAAGACAATGGCACCATAGTCCTTGCTAAGGAGCCTAGGTCTTACCAGATATCCAACTATATAGAGCAACAGAATACGCGACTACCTCAAATAGAAATACATAGAGGTACAGAGAGCAAACTCTACATGAGATGTGGTTAACCCGCTAGTAAGTCACTTAGCTAGTCAAAGACTAAAGCCTATCTTATGAAGATGGGACATGGTATATAGCAGATTGGTTTTAGTGCAAGTGGGAGATTGTTAGACGTATGCTCTAGAACCAATCTTGGCTGACGCATATCATTTACTAAGACATAATTTGTACTTAAGGTATTTATATTACCATTCATATTTTATGTATCCATGAATCATCCAAGGGATTAACAAGATGATGACAGATATTCTCAAAGAGTTGAAAATTTGAGACATGTGTCATTAATGATTAATTCCTAAATTGCTCCTGGTCATAACATTATTATGGGGATGGTGATTGATCCAAATAGATCAGTGCACAGATCGCTTCCTTCAGACAGATAAGTCTCGAGTCTGCAGTGTAGTGACACTAGAGCGAGAGTGCAGGTGGTTGTTAGAGAACAACTAGCACTGAGCATGACCAACATGAGAAGTCACATGGATGTCTGCTTACTCGTTAGTGACTTTCTCGATGCTACAGTAGTATGACTGGTCCTTTGACCTGCAGTGCTACAGCTGCTCGCAGTAAGGCTGCTGGAGTTTGACTACATATAAATATTGACTCAATGAGTTCTTATAGTGGATGTTGGCGACAGTTCATCCACTGTAGGAGTAGGGTGTACACCTAGATGGAATCTATCGATCCTAGCAGAGAGAAGTAGTCCTTTGAGATTTAAGAAACTGAATCCTTAAGTCTATGGTCATAGTAGTATGATTGATAGAAAGAGTTTTTATGAGAATCACACATAGACTCGAGCTGATTGAATCTATCATATAACCGATGATGAGGTTTGACAATTCATCCATGATCTGCCATCTGATCGGGACTCACAATAAAGGGACTGTATCATACGTTAACTGTACCTAGAGGTTTATCATCTTTTACTCTACTGGGTTGTCACTACATACTGCTAGATATCACTGATGGATTGTAAGATCCACAAGCATCTTCTCGATGATCGATGATCTTTGATGGACAAAGTTAGAATGGTTCCAATCCATTGAAAGAAGTTTTGATGATATTGTAATAGAGATCACAATATATCTCACTATCAGATAAAATAGAATCTATAGGGTCACACATAAAGAAACTTTTGACTGATCAAATGGTTGAATTACGATTATGAATTGTGATAGGATTTAATTATCAATTTGATTGATGATTAATCCAATGCAAAAGTTGTAATTAAGTAACTCGCTAAAAAGTTAGTAAGTTATAGAAGAATTAATTAGCAATTGGATTGCTAATTGGCTTAATTTGATTGAGTAATGGGGCTTGCATCAATTCTAATTAAATTAGATTTAATTTGACTTGACATAAATTTGATTTGATCAAGCCTAATTGGGTTATGAGATAACCAAATTGCATGGGAGAATAATTTTTGTTTGATTACGATTTGGGTTTGACCTAATTTCTAATGAGATTAGGATCTAATAAAGAGTGTTTGAATTTTTATTTGGACTAAAAATTTTTCTCTTCATAGGTGTACTAAATCCTAATCAGATTAAGATTAAATTGAGTTTGACTCAAGTATCAAGAGAGAGTCCAAAAGGACTAGAACTCTTCCTCTAATTAGGTGACATCTAATCTAAATAATTTAAACTCCTAATTAGATTTAGATTTCAATCTATTGAGCTCTAATCAATTCTTAATATGATTAGAATTGGTTAGAATTTTATTGAGTTTAAATCAACCATCTAAAGAGGAGTCCCATGATATTAGGATTCTCCCTCTCCATGCATCATAAACCAGCCCCACATCCATTTGTTTTGCGCCTAATATTTCTCCTTGAGGCATGAGTTTTTGTGCGTAAAAGAAGTTCACGCTAACTCCTATTTTCATGAGATATGAGGGCACAAAAAGAGAAGGTATTGGGTGGCATAAATCAAGAGTCCTATGATGCATGGACTCTTATCTCCTAATCTAATACCTTATCTTCTCTTCGTATTTAAACATGGGACCAATATGGGGTGGAAGGATGACTTGATATGGATCAGCTTTTGGATGCCCAAAGGAGGGTTTTGTGCGTGGAAAATCCTAGGGAGAGAGGTGCGGCGTGAAGGTCATGGGCGTTAGGTAAGTTAGGTCATATCCTTTCTTTCTTACCAACAACCAAAGGTTGGTTGTTGGGGCCCTCTTCTCCTCTCTTTTGTCCTAATTTGGACATGAGTTTTTTTCTTCTCTTTGTCCAAGAGTTAGATAAAATTTTTACATCTCTAGCGTAGAGATTCGGTGTATGAATTTTAGGAAGAAAGAGAAGAAAAGATTTTTCTCATGATCTCTAGCGTAGAGATCATCATCCTCCTATTTTTTCTTCTTCTCTAAGATTGTCTTGAGAGAAAAGAAGATTTTTCAACCATCAAGATGCGATCTCTACAAGGAAGCTAGCACCCCGGTGAGATCAAGAAGCTTTTGATCAGATCGAAGTCTCATATGGATATCTGTAGAGGTCAAACACTTATGGAGTTTCAAAAAATCTTTGAAAGACATCTACGATCATCAGTTTGCGGTGTAGATCGATCCATACCAAAGTATGAAGATTGGATCTTCTCTATTTATTTTTTCTATTTGATTTCTATATCTGAATTCTATCTCACATATGTAGATCCTGTTTTATGATTTTAAGATTTGATCTCATACATGCTTAGATTAAATTAAATTTAATCTAAATTTTAAAATTTTGCTGCATACTCATTTCAAAATTTTTGCATGTATAAAACCATGAAATCCCAACAGACAGTTTTATGTATATAATTTAAAATTTCACAGCGGATCTTGTTAGATTAAATGATTTAACTTACATTACATGTATAAGATCTAATCTAAACTACCATGCCAAGACCTATGATATGATTAAATATAAGTTTAAGATCTGAAAATAAAAATCAGCATCGATCATATCGATGCTTTTGACTAGATCTAACCCTTAAATCCAACCAATCCTGATCTAACGAGTTCAGAACTCATTATCGAAGCATAAGTTTCTAATCTCTACTACTGTATCACATGGATTGGAGTTCCTTCAGATCACTCATAGCCGCACAAAGGTGTCCGACCTTTACAGATCGTCCACACGAAGAACGGATGCTGATCAGGCTCCTCGAGAGTGCTAGCTCGTAAGGATCTTTGAAGGTTGATCTACTTCATCTTCCTTTGATCTCTTGGACACTTCAGAGGAGAAGAAAAATCAGTGGAGGAAGGGGAGAGAGGAGAGAGTTTTGGAGAAGAGACAAAATTCAGCCAATATCACCTATGGGGCATCTAACTATTGGACCCCCTTTATATAGTTAGGCATTAGGGTTTGGGTTAGGGGGGCACCAAAAACTCCATGCCACATCCATATGGGGCATCCCATATTTGTCAATTTTATGATGGCATGAGAAGAATTAGATCTCTTTCATGCCTTCCAAAAATTCTAATGCACATGAGGAATAAGTTTTGGCGCCATCCATCTTTCCATACAAAGTGGATCTCTTTCCTTCTTATCTCCTTATCCTGGATTTGGATCAAATTCAAATCAAAAATAGATAAGATGAATGACTCATAAAGAGTGCTACCCACCCTCTCTGCATGCTCCTTTCTCATGCCTAAAAATCTCATGCAAAACCTTCTATTGCGTGTAGAAAATGGCGTGGGTCCAGGGCATGCGTAAGGGAGAGAGAGTCCCTACTGGCTGGGACTCTTCGTTTCCAATTTGACTCCAAATCAAATCAAATCTGATTTGAACCCAATGAGAGGAAGGAACCTAATCTAATTAGAAACCAATCACCTCAATAAATTTTAACCCAATTAGAATTAACTGAGTCCAAATTTTGATCAAATTAGAAACAAGTTTTCTTGTAATTAGGATTGATCAAATCAAACCCAATCTTAGTCAAATTGAATCCAATTCAATTAGACTTAATCCAAAATCTTTTGCTTAATCAAATTGAGTCAATTAGTAATCTAATTACTAATAAATCCTCTATTAATAGCAGAGTCCCAGTCCAGTGGGACTCTCTTCCAAAGTCTCAGTTCAGTGGGACTCTTCACTAGAGTCTCAATCCAGTGGGACTCTTCAGCCATCAAATCAGACCGAATCTTCTAATGTGTGTGATCCCATAGATTCAAACTTAAGCTGATAGCATAAGAATAAATTTTTATACTAATCGATATAACCATCTAGCAATAGGACCCGATGTCCGGATAGGTCGAAAGATTACAAAGTAACATTGTAGAACCTACTGGCATATGGTTATCGTATAATTCATCCCTTTGATCCAAATACTCAAGGTGACCTAGGATTTAACTGTCAACCCTAATGTAGTCGACTATATTTATTTCAACCTTTCAAATCCATCACATGGATTATCCTGGCCAAAATTTTACTAAATTAAAATATATTGATGCATTAGCTCCTATTTATTCAAAGGGATCAATCCCATCTTAACTCATGCACCGACTTGATAAGTACTTGACTGTATTTAGAAACCTTCCATCACTAATTAAAATTTGATGGTCCGATATCAAAATACAGTGAGTTGTTTATAAGTCACCGTGGTGATCTCAAATCGAAAGGACATTTATATCCATACCCTTCGCGAGCTACTATTGACAGTAAAGTGCTTCGCAATTGGTCACGTTCGATACGAATGTACTCCTACATTCTACCTATATGCCATAACAGTATCTCCATACTCCTTGGTTAAGAGGACAACCAACCCATATGGCATACAACGACCTATACTTGATATTGCTATTGTCCTATTAACAGCATATCATTTGGTCGCGAACATATTTTAAGGACTAAATAATAAATCTTTCTTTATCGATTAAATATAGTTCTAAGAACTTTATCACAATACAGGAGTTCAAATAAGATGGACAAAATGTGATAAAAAAATTAAACAACTTCTATTAATTAAAAATTATATATAATTTACAAATATAAACACAATCATCAATAGACTGACGATTGACTTTGGAACATAATTTTCAACACTAGAGACTAAATTATAATAAGGTTAATGATTAGATTAGACTAGGACCCTTTTTCAATTTTGAGTAGTTGATCGATTTCCATCAAATATTGGTGGGATTAGATCAATAGAGACTCAAAATTGAGATTAATTATAGTTGGTCAATCGATTCACATTTGATGTGAGTTGATTATCTCAAAACTAAATTTGGCTCCATGGTTTGAGCTCGAATAACTAAGTCAACCTATTTGATTCTAATAGACCTTTTGGTGTTTAAGGTAAATTGATAGGCCGACTGGCCGATCGATGGTTTTAATTGGACAACACTTATTTGGCCCGAAAGGGTGTCTAGGGTAAGTATTGGAAATCCTCCTATCGATTTCACTTACCTGGCCATTTGGTAGATTATAGATTGAGTTTGGTGGATTAGTAATTCGTATTCATCCATACTGACTAGGTGGGTCAGACATGAGATGGGCTGATCTGAACCAGTTTAATCATTACATTTGATATATGTGACTAAGTAGAAGAGACCTAAATTAAATTTCTTATTTGAATATTAAGTCTAGCAGTCTTCTATCATTGTAGAGATGTGGGTGCCTTTCCCAGTCTTGATCATTTTTGACTGGTCATAATGGTTCGGTTGCATCAGAGAGGCACAACCACTCTATTGGCATTTGATGCCCAAAGTGGAGATGGGGTTGAGCCCAATAACTGTTAGATGAGGGTCTCAATGATGGCTCTATATTCGCTGGTGAACGGTGGGTCTGACTTAACTAAAAATTTATCAATAACTATTAAGGCCACAAAACTTAGAACCAAACCACTGCATCTTGCTTAGTAAAGCAATGGATAAAAGATTGTCCACTCATTGATTTATATGTTACCAATAACCATTAGGTGATATGCACATGAATCAGTGAGAGTGCAGTATCTACTTGAAACTGATCGCATATAGGATTCCATTTCTCCACTTGAGGAGTGTAGGAGATCTATAGAAATAGTGAGAGCCCTTGCTTATTTTTAAAGTCCCTAGAATAAATAATTACAAGTATAAATTATCTAATTTGAAACTATTTTCTCTGCAGATCACCATATCAAGCTCAAACCCATTAGCCCGAATCTTAGATACCAATAGGCTAACCGGCACCAACTATAAGGACTGGCTCCAGAATCTAAGAATCATTCTCACTTCTGAGAAATTGACTCATACCTTTGACCAGGAGGCACCTACATTGCCAGCCTATCTATCTACTAATCAATAAGCCGTACTTGAGAAGTGGATAGACGAGGATAATAAGGCAAAGTGCTACATCTTAGCATCCATGTCTAATGATCTTCAGCACCAGCATGAAGATATTAAGACTGCCCATGACATGCTTGCCCACCTACAAGAGTTATACGGTGAGTAGAGTCTCACAGCTTATTTTGAGGTTTTTCAGAGACTCTTCAGAGTGAAGATGTGTGATGGACAGTCTGTCAATGATCATTATTTGATAATTATCAAGGATATTGAGGAGCTTAGGAAGCTCAGAATGGACATGAATAAGGGACTGCAAGTGAATCTGTCCTCCAATCTCTTTCTGATTCATATGGGCAGTTCATTATGAACTACTATATGAATAAGATTAATAGCACTCTGCCTAAATTGCTGAACATGCTAGTAATAGCAGAGGATACTTTGAAGGGTCAAGAGATACGATTGTAGCTGTAGAGCGGGCTTCCTCCAAGAAAAAGTCTACTTGAAAGAAGAAAAGAAAGAAGCCCGTGAAGAAGCAAAAGATCGAGGCCAAGCCTAAGAAGGACCTTCCAAGGAAGGCCAAAGACAAAAAAATATTTTACTGTAATATCGAAAGCCATTGGAGAAGAAATTGTCCGGCATACCAGACGATAGTGAAGAGCAGAAAGATGAACGCGCCTTCTGAAGGTATGTCTAAGTTACTCGTTATAGAATCTAATCTGATGGCTTTCTCATCTTCTAGTTGGGTGCTTGATTCTTGTTCAAGTACTCATTTGTGCACTTCTATGTAAGATCTTGAAGAAGTTAAAGGGCTCAAAGAAGGCAAGATCACACTCTGAGTCGGTAATAGAGCAAGGATTGTCGCTGTGGCCATCAGAACCTACTCACTATGATTGCCATTAGATTTTAAATTATTATTAAAAGATTGTTATTATATAGCTATAGCTAGTAGAAATTTAATTTTCATATATGTGCTTGCATAGGATAATTTTAATTTTATTTCAATAAAGATATGTGTACAGTTTATTTTGAAAATAAAATTATTGCACGTACTTTCTTGATTGATGGACTTTATCATGTGCATATGGATGTGAATGTTCATGTTAACAATTAATTAGTGAACGCCGTAGGGTCTAAGTGACTTAGAGATAGATTTAGCCAAAAGTATCTTTGGCATCTTAGACTAGGCTATATTGGAGAAGACAGACTTAATAGATTGGAGAAAGATGGTCTCCTCAGACCATTAACTTCTAAGTCTTATCTAGTTTGTGAGTCATGTCTTCAAGAAAAAATGGCTAAGTTTCTCTTTGTAGGATATGGAGAAAGGGCCACTGAGATATTAGTCCCGGTGCATACTAATATGTGTGGTCTATTTGATGTACAAGCTAGGGATGACTATATCTACTTCATAATCTTTACTGATGATTTCTCATGATATGGGTTTGTATATTTGATGCATCATAAATCTGAGCCTTTTGAAAAGTTTAAAGAATTCAGATGTGTAGAGAAGTAGATCGAAAAATTCATAAAGGCTCTTCGATCAGATCGAGAAGAGGAATATCTTAGTGGAGAATTTTGGATCTATCTCAAAGATAATGGTATTATCTTACAGTGGATACCTCCTGAGATGCCTCAGCTCAATAGGGTATGCGAAAGGAGGAACAGGACCTTATTAGATATGGTCCGATCTATGATAAGCTTCATAGATCTTCCTGTCTATCTCTGGAGACATGCATTATTTTCTGTGATTTATCTATTGAATCAGGTTCCCTCTAAATCTATTCCTGCCACACCATATGCGTTATGACATGGTAAGAAGCCAAGCCTAAGTTATCTCAGGATTTGAAGATGTCTAGCCTATGTCAAGCAACAACAGGCAAACAAGTTAGAGGCTAAATCACTTAAGGCTCATTTTATAGGATATCCCAAAGAATCCATGGGATACTATTTCTATCTTTCAGAGGATCACAATGTGATTGTGAGCCGCCATGCCATCTTCTTGAAAAAAGAGTTTATCCAAGATGGAGGCAATAAGAGGAAGATTGAGCTCGAGGAGAAAGTCTCCGAAGAGCAGCAAGTCCAAGAGCTTGAATCCATTGGTGAGCCAGTTGATGTGATACCTCCTCCACCTCACAGATCAAGTAGGATCTCCCATCCTCCTGAAAGGTACTTAGATAATTTTATAGAAGATTTAGAGAAAGCGTTCTTTGTGGGAGATAGGGATATTAAGAATGATCCCAGAACCTATGATGAAGCAATACTGAATGTAGACTCTGAGAAATGGAAGGAAGTGATGAAGTCAAAAATTGACTTCATGCATTCCAACTAGGTCTAGATTTTAGTAGATCTATCTGAAGATATTATACCTATTGGGTGTAAATAGATCTATAAAAAGAAGATTAGGTTGGATGGCAATGTAGAGACCTATAAAGTAAGACTGGTGGCAAAAGAATATAGTCAATGCGAAGGTATTGACTATCAGAAAATTTTTTCGTTAGTGGCCATACTGAAATTCATCCATACTCTGCTTGCAGTTGCAGCGTATTATAATTATGAAATTCGATAGATGGATATAAAATTATTTTCTGAATGGATATCTTGATGAAGATATCTATATGGAGTAGCCTTTATATTTCACATCCAGTGATATTAATCACAAAGTCTGCAAGCTGCAAGGGTCCATATACGAAATCAAGTAAGCATCTCGGAGTTGGAATACTCGCTTTAACGATGTAATCAAATTGTTTGATTTCATCACAAATGGAAAGGAGCCTTGTGTATACAAAAAGGTCAATAAAAGTACTGTCACATTCTTCGTAACATACATAGATAATATTCTTCTGATTGAAAATGATATTTTCATGCTAACATCGATCAAAGTATGATTGTCTAAATAGTTCTGAATGAAAGATCTAGGAGAAGCTTCCTACATTCTTGGTATTAAGGTCTATAGGGATAGATCTAAGAGAATGATAGGACTCTCATAGTGAATGTGTATAGAGGAGGTGCTGAAGAGGTTCAGTATGAAAAACTCCAAAAGGGGTCTCCTATCCCTTAGGTATGGTATTTATCTCTCCAAGAAGAAGTGTCCCAACACACATAAGGAGATATAGTGCATGAGCAAAATCTCTTATGCTTCGATAATAGAAAGCCTCATGTATGTCATACTGTATACTCGACTTGATATAGCCCTTGCCATGAGTGTCACAAGCAAGTATCAGTCGAATCCAAATGAGGAGCATTAGATAGCTGTGAAAAATATCCTTAAGTACTTGAGAAAACTAAGATTTATTCTTGCTCTTTGGTAGAGGATCGAAGCTAAAAGTTGAAGGGTGCACTGATTCAGATTTCATATCTGATGTCGATGATAGAAAATCTACATCGGGATGTATTTTCTATATAATGGAGGATCGATCAGCTAGAAGAATTCTAAGTAGTCGGTTATTGCAGATTCGATCATAGAAACTGAGTACATCACCACCTCTAAAGCTGCTAAAAAAGCTTATTGATTCAAGAAGTTTGTTGCGAAGCTGAGCGTGATGTCATCCGATGCTATTGTGCTACACTACGACAACAACGGTGTTATAGCCCTTACTAAGGAGTCCAGATCTCATTAGAAGTCTAAGCACATAAAGTGATGATTCCACATCATACACAACTATCTCGAGAAGAAGTTCGTAGAGGTGCAGAAAGACAACTCCATGCAGAATGTGGTGGATCCACTAACGAAATCTTTCAACCAACAAAAGATAGAAGCTCACCTTGAGAAGATGGATCTTAAGTTGATGGACAATTGCCTTTATGTTAATTGGAGTTTGTTGGATGTGTCCCTAAAAGTCATTTATTGGCTGACATGTTGTAATTCTAGGGCTTATATTTGTACTTGTAAATTTACTATTAATAAAAAAGTTTTTATTTCAATCATATTTTTGTGTCCATGATTTGTCTTAAAATTAACAAAGATGATTTGATATATTTTCAAAGTATTGAGAATTTGAGTTATACATAATTAATGGTTAATTTCTAAATACTCTCGATGATCAAATCATCATGGAGGATAGTGATTGATCTTGTCGAGATCGATGCACGAATCATCTCTTTTCTGGATAGACGAGTCTTGAGTTTGTAGTATAGAGATACTAGGATAAGAGTGCAAGTAGTTGTTAAAGAACAACTTGCACTAAGCATGACCATCATAAAAAATTACTTGGATATCTACTCACTCGTCAGTAGTGCCTCGATGCTATAGTGGTGTGAGTGATCTTTTAACCTATAGTGTATCAGCTATTCACAGTGAGGCTACTGAAATTTGACTGCATATTTCTTAGTCCCTAGCTATTTGGATCCTTGCTGTGTATGTTGACTATAGTAGGTTCAAGTTCGCTGTTTGAGTAGGATGCATTTAGATGAGATCTATCGATCTTGATAGATGAGGAGTAGTCCTATGCGATTCGCAAGATAGTTCAGAAAGTCTCTGGCCAGAGCATGTATGAATACTAAAAAAGAGTATTCAGATAATTCATAGAGAAACTCGAGTCGAGCCAATCTGGCATATAACTGATGATGAGATTTGATGAGTTCTCCATAATCTCCATTGAGTCAGAACTTATGATAGAAGGACTAAATCATATGTTAACTATACCTAGAGCTTCACATCTTTATTTTATTGGGTTGTCACTACATACTGCTAAGTATCACTAGTGAATTGTGGGACTCGTCTGGAGTCATCTTGATGATCGATGACCTCGAAGGATAGAGTTAGAATTGTTCTAACCCATTGAAAAGAGTTTCAATGATATTATGATAGAGATCATAACATATCTTACTATCAGACAGAATAGAGCCTATGGGGTTACACACAATAGAGATTCTGATTGGATCAGATGATTGATCAATGATTGTGAATCGTTGAAGGGCTTAGTCATCAATTCAATTGATGGTTAAAATTATGCAAATATTACAGGAGGATAAATTAGTAATTTGATTACTAATTAGCTCAATTTGATTGATCATTGAGGACTAGATCAAGTCTAATTGAATTGGATTCATTCAGTTCAATTTGAATTGGGTTAGGTCTAATTGAGTTATGAGATGATTCAATTAGGTTCCTGATTTGATTGAAACTTGGGTTCAATCAAAACCTGATTTGATTAATATTTGATTCATCCAATTTGGAGCCTAATTAGATTAGGTTTCATGTATCAATTTGGCTCTCACCAAATCTAATTCAGTTTGGACCAAGTTGAACCAAATTGGGCTGAACCTTGAATCTAGCGCCTAGACCCAAACCCACTCGCCCCATGCCCATGCCAATCTGATTTTGGCATGAATTTTTTAATGTCAAATATAGCTTGGTTGACCAGCTCTAGCCTCCTTTTGGATGAGGATAAAACTTGTTTGAATCTGAATTCGAATTGAATTTGAATTCAAGTTCAAACAGGGTCATTATCAGGTTGGTTCTTATCCTCATCCAAACCTTGTCGCCAATCATTAAAAGGCCTCTTCTCTTGGCTGCTAACCACTTTGGTTTTCATCTGATTTTGACCAACTAAAGAGAGGAGAGAAAGGATCTAGGCATGAGCAATTTGTAGCCTATTGGCATGGAAACCTAGAAAGTTTAGGTTTTGTGGGTTGTGAGAAAAGTTCTTGCTTCATCTTCCTCTATTTCCACTTGTTTTTGTCCCTTAGATTGTCTAGGAGAAGAAACCCAGATCAACATCAAGAGAGATCTCTCCAAGGAAGCTAGCACCCCAGAGAGATCGCCGACCTCTGATTCGAGAAGTCCTTGTGTGGATATCTATGGAGGTTGGACACATGTGCGGCTAAAGGAATCAGTTTCAACTCCATGGATCATTGACTACGATGAATTACGACCCACGCAAAGGTGATGAGATCTGATCTCATTGAACATATGGATGTGATCTACATGTTTTAAATCTATTTTATGTATGTTATAGATCTGGGGCTTCGGGTAGTCTTTAGATATGATCTAATGCATGTGGTTAAAAGTGTTTAACCTAGTATCGCTTATGCTGTGATTTCGAAAAATTTTGAAATCTATATATGCTTTCTACCGTCATTCTAACAAATGCATCATACAACAATACATCTGCTGAACTTGCATTATCTATTAGATTTTTTATATGATAATTTGCTATTGTCATTGAAATGATAACAACATCATCATCGAAAAAAGAAATAGCATTATCACCTTATTTCCTCTTCGATGTGTGCTCTAGGCTCTCTGTCTCTCCTAGATTCGTGCCTCCAGAGATCACATGAATCATGCCAGCCATAGGTTGGTTGCTTGATCCTTGTTGGCCTATGATCGAGCTGGCTAGTCAATCGCTACTCGAGCTTCATGATCACGAATAAACTTTCTGAGATAGCTATGCCTTATCATGACCTCTATCTCATTCTTTAGCTGGATGCAATCCTCCCTGTTGTGGTTGTGATCTCAATAGAACCGATAGTATTTCTTGTGGTGCATGCTGTTGGAGGAGCCTTCATCAATCAAGGCCTCTAAAGGTATTTCTGCCTCTCAATCTCTATGAAGATTTATATGTGGGAGGTCAAAAAGGGTGTATCTATCGAACTTATCGATCTTGTAGGTCAGACTCTTCGGCCTGAGGCTCAGTCATCATCGGGGGCTTCCTTCCCAATATGGGTTCTACTCGGCTCTTCCTAAGTTCACTTCTTCTTAGGGGACCTTCTTCTCTCAGCTTGCTGCCAATTAGTCTCTCCATCCTGAAGGGACCAGATCTAGGGTTTCAGGATTAGATCTTGAAATATTTTCAAGATCATACAGCGGAAGACTAAAATAAATCAAAATTTATTTTATAAAATCAGAGAATTCCTAGATCTAAGATTCTATTATATGATTATTACATGGTATTAAATTAAAATTAAACATATAGAGAATGAACTACATGTTGATCATATCAACATGTTTCTATACTACATCTAATGTATGTAATAAATAATAGATCAGATCTATTGCCTTGCAAGTTAGATGTTCTAACCTTACTGATCTGGGCTTGAGGATGATGTTGCGAGCCGCACATACGTCCGGCCTCTAGGAGTCATCCACACGAGCCCACGAATCTCGATCAGAAGTCCTGCTCCAGAAAATCAGCACAGTATGCTAGTACTACGCTGATCCTTCTTC
>KE506231.1:87836-101846 GCA_000441515.1 Elaeis oleifera
GAAAGCAATAAAAAAAAATTTGTTTTTTTTTTAAATATCAACCGTGCCAAGATCTCCGACAACGGTGCCAAAATTTGATACGCATTGTCAGGGTACCAAAATAAACCCAATTCTAATTTACTATGTAGCTAGGGTGAATCAGGATCATTTCCACAGGGATCTCGAACAATTATTTATAATTAATAAAAGAAAGAGAGGATTGATTTTAATTAATTATTAAAAAATAATAATTAAATTTAATTTATAAAAAAAAATTGAATAGGAAAGAAATCTCGAAAATTCAGAATCCATCATGCAAAATAGATTCTATTTTCTTTTACTTTTATGTCGCAATGATGAGATTTGTAATTAAGAAGCAGCATAATTTACCTCGGATAAGTACGAACCGTATCTTTGGATTATAGCTCGTCCATCCAGAGTATAGATTACCTTAACTCAACTACCAGTTAGAAACTCGAACTTGAAATGTAACGATTTATCTTTCCTAACGCGTACCATATCTGTAGATCACGGCATGTCTGTGAAAAGTATAAGTCGTACACGTCGAATCCAAACCTCTAAAGAAATAAGAAAGAATATCAAATGAGCATGAAGCATAAAATAATTCTTTATTTCATTGCATGGAAAATAATACAAGATAAAGAAATAAATCTATGTTGTAGGCTTCATCATCTTTCCGAGTTGGAGGAGTCTAGCCTTCCATGGAACTCTTGCGCGCTGACATTCTGGGGTTGAGCGGATGAATTGTTGGAAGGTTGGAGATGGAAGAGGGGGGGGCTGGTGTGTGATGGATGGTGGAAGCTTTTGGATGTTTGGAGGGCTAGGCTAGATGAAATATGGAATGAGAATGATGAGAGAAGAAATAGAGAATGGCGGTGTCCAGCACGCCCCCAATTTTGCTCCTGTGGTTTCTTTTAATAAAATCCAAGCCGCATTCATATCACGTCAAAACTTCCGCACCGCGTTCTGTGTGAAGATTAGCCTGAATTCAACTCGTGTAAACAGCATCCAGGGCCAGAAAATCGTTCCGCAAAATCTGTTCTGCATTCGCGTCAGTTCCGCTTGCATCCGCGTCCAATTCCCGCATCTTACCATCACTTGATCCCAACACCAAAAAGTCATGCGCCATTTCCTCTTTTTATAGTTAACTTCCCAACACCAAATCGCATGGGTCCCATCTAAAAAGTCAATTTTTGTCATGTGAACTAGCTTTCTTTTCAATCACTGGGAGGGCTACATGCAAAACCATGCACATTCCAAGCTTGCGTACCATCTTCATAATACCACAGCCCACAAGTCAAGTGCTATCCACATGCCAAGTCTTGCATTAAATTCATGCAATCTGCTTAGTCCATCAGGTGTTGTGATTGTAACTTGGATATACACCTAATCGACTTGGATTCGAGCTCAGACTTGATCACATAGTTGATCTGTAATTAAGCCTTTATATTTGATAATTTTGAAAATATAAAATAATAGAGATTAAATAGCATAGGTATAATATTCTTGTGGCATAATTAATGTATTAATCATCGCCACTGATATATCCGGGATTTTTTCAGAAGTAATAACTCACTGACTTAACATTAACTCGAACGTTAAGCCGGTGAGACAGAAGAAGTGACCTGTCATCCCTGAAAGATAAAAGGTCATTGATGAAGAAGTCGACAAGCTCCTTGCAGCAGGCTTCATCAGAGAGGCTACATATCCCGATTGGCTCGTCAATATGGTGATGGTGAGAAAAGCCAATAGAAAGTGGAGAATTTGCATTGACTATACTGATCTGAATGAAGCTTGTCCGAAGAACAGCTTTCCATTGCCGAAAATTGATCAACTAGTTGATGCAACTTCTGACCATCGACTTTTGAGTTTCATGGATACTTTTGTCAGGTATAATTAGATCCAGATGGCACCAGAAGACGAAGAGCATACAGCTTTTGTAATTGACAAAGGCATATATTGCTATAGAGTAATGCCTTTCGGTCTGAAAATGCTGGAGCTACCTATCAACGGCTCGTCAATAAGATCTTCAAGGCATAAATCAGATGGAATATGAAAGTATACGTGGACGACATGCTGGTGAAGAGTCTTCAAACTTCAGATCATATTCGGAACATGAAAGAAGCCTTTGGCATGCTTCAGTGACATTAGATGAGGTTAAACCCAATCAAGTATGCATTCGAAGTAACCTCTGAAAATTTTTTTGAATTTTTGTTCACAATGAGGAATCAAGGCTAATCTTGAAAGATAAAGGCTATCATCGACATGAAACATCCAAGCTCAAAGAAAGAGATACAACAACTCAACGGAAGAATCATCGCACTCAATCGATTCATTTCTAGGTCGGTTGAGAGATGTTTGTCATTTTTCAAGACTCTACGGTAGACAAAGGACTTCTCATAGTTGGATGAATACTGACAGTCCTTCGAAGATCTAAAAAAACTACTTGGCTTCTCCATCTTTACTTACAAAATCGAAGGTCAGAGAGACACTGTATCTCTACTTGGCGACTTCAACAAAGATGGTTAGTTCGATGCTCGTTTAGGAAGATGAAAACTGAATCTATCGATCGATCTACTATACCAGTAAAATACTCTACAATGCCAAAGTCCGATATTCAAAAATAGAGAAAATAATCTACACTCTAATTATATCGACACAATGACTTCGTTTGTACTTCCAAGCACATCCGATTGTGATCCTGACAGATCAACCGTTGAAGACGATCTTGCATCGACCTGATACGTCGGGTCGGATGGCGAAGTGGACCGTAAAGCTGGGTAAATTTCACATACAATATCACCCACGACCATCCATGAAAGCACAAGTTCTAACCAATTTCATCGTAAAATGTACAATATCTGACAATAAGCCAGAAGATACAGATGATAATGCAATAAAATAGGTTATGACTCCAGAACCTGACCTAGGATCAACTTGGGTGCTACACATCGATGGAGCATCTAACGCACAAGGTAGTGGAGCCGACCTCATACTCACAAATTTTGAAGGGGTAGTCACTGAATACATCCTTCGGTTCAACTTTAAAGCTTCGAATAAACAGGTCGAATATGAAGTACTCCTAGCCAGCTTGAAGATAGCCAAAGAGCTTGAGATCGATAGTCTAAAGGTCTTCACTGACTCACAACTGATTGTTGGACAAGTCAAGTATGAATTTGAAGTTCGAGACCCCATTATGATGAAGTACCTTTAGAAGGTGAAAGATCTTACCATGGGCTTGAAATATTTCGAGATCTTTCACATATCCAGAACTAAAAATGCTCGGGCCGACATACTTTCGTAATTGGCAACTATCACTTTTAACTCACTGGATCGGACATTCGTTGAATGCCTTAAACAATCAAGTATCAACAAGGTCGAGGAAGTATTACAGCTCACTACGAATCAAACTGGATGGATCCGATCATCCGATACTTAACCGACAGGGTCCTTCCTACAGATCCCTTGGAAGCTAAGTGACTTAGATGGATGGCCTCTCAATATGTGATGATGGATGGTCATCTCTACAAAAGATCGTTCTCCCTTCTCTTGCTAAAGTGTTTGAGACCTACAGATGCCAACTATATGCTTAGAGAAGTATAAGAAAGGATTTGTGAAAATCACTTGGAGATAAATCTTTGGCATATAAAGTCCTACGATAAAGATTTTATTAGCCCATCATGAAAAAAGATGCAGCTGAACTCGTCCGAAGATGTGAACCATGTCAAAAGTATGTAAATATACAACATCAACCGGCTAGTCAGCTGACATCGATTGTAGCACTATAGTCCTTCGCATAATGGGGGATCGACATACTTGATCTTTTTTCCCTGACATCTGGTCAGAAAAAATTCACAGTGATCGCCATCGACTACTTTACCAAATGAATAGAAGCTGAACCTCTGACGCAAATCACTGAAAGTAAGATAAAAGATTTTATTCAGAAATCTATCATCTACAGATTCGATTTACCACACACCATCATTACCGACAATGGTCAACAATTAGACAATCAAAATTTCAAAAAATTCTGTGCAAAGTTTCATATCACACACAAACTCACGTCAATCGGCCATCCACAGTCAAATGGAGAGGTGGAGGTAACCAACCGAACAATCTTATACGGGCTCAAGACCCGACTGAATGAAGCTAAAGATCTCTAAGTGGAAGAACTATATCCAATTCTATGGGCGTATCAAACGACTCTCCGCATACCGATTAGAGAATCCCCCTTCAATTTAGCTTATGGGACAGAAGCAATGATCCCGCTCGAGATCGGACTACCATCGATCAGGGTGGAACAATATAGTGAGCCGAGGAATTTTAAATATCAGAGAGCCGACCTAGATCTCCTTTTAGAACTCTGACATCAAGCCCAGGTCCACATGGCTACATATCGGCAAAGAATAGCTCGATACTATAATGCCAGGGTTAAGTCGAAGGTCTTTCGGTAAGGAGATTTAGTCTTGAGAAAAGTGAAAATCTCAAAATCCTTGGATCAAGAAAGCTATCTTCAAATTGGGAAGGACCTTACAAAATATCTGAGATACTCAGACCGGGTGCCTATCGGCTAGAAATCCTTGACGGGTCGGCAATTTTTCGAACATGGAATATCGATAATCTGAAGATGTATTACCAGTAAAGTCATTCATGTACACACTACTTGGAATGCAATACAGAATTTTAGAATCATGAGTTTTAATCAATTCCTATCAACTTCTGGCTATATGTCGGCTTTCACTGAAAAAGCCGAACAATCAACGAAAATCGACATCTCGACTGCGATCTTAGATCGACATCAAATATAAAGGCTTTCCACTGTAAAAGCCAACTATGGTCGAAAGACCAATATGTCGACTCCGTCGTAAGTGGAACAAAATACCAAAATGATCAAGGTTGGATTGAAATTATATCGATATGGCTACGGTCAATTGAAGGATATTCGGCTTGCCACCGATTATCGAATGACTCGACGTACAAACCCGACCAAGCGTCAAGTATTGGATATTCGACTTACCATCATTATCCTAATTATTAAGTACGTCAAAGACTATGTGACTAACAGATACTCTACAAGTCCTACTGAATGATCGGATCACCGATTAACGTTCGGTAGCTACTTTACACTGCAGACATTGCAGACTTAACATTCCACACAAACAGTTTAAATGTGAAAGAAAAATATCTTTCATTCATTGTCAAAAAGAAGTTAAAAAATTGGACTGAAGCCCGATTACAAGTATCTGACTAGACAAAGAAAAAGAAAAAAAAAACACACATACTAATCTTCATCACTGTCCTTGTTCCTTTGTTCCGGTGCAAACTCGACGGCACGATCAATAGGTACAGTCGGTGTCCCATTCTGAGTCAGTGTGGCTTCTTCTTCTGCATCTCCCTCTTCTGATCTAGGAGGAACAATGCTACTCAAGTCCAGATTCAGATACAATTTTCGACTACGTCTCGACCATCTTCATACTCGACACAGTACGAAGTGAAGCCATTTTCGAGGATCTCTTCCTTGTATTCTTCCAAACCTTGAAAGTCCTCAATTGCTCGACTCAATGCCTCCCTCAACGACTCCACTTCTGCCTTCGCCAAGTCAGCATCGACTCGTGCAGAGGTTGACTCCTCTTCGGCTAGTGCCAGCCTTTCCAAGCTGGCCTGATGATGACCATGCTTGGCTTCGAGTTCTTCAATGCACCCATCTCATTCCCGTCGAAGTCAGTGAATAGAATGTTTCTTGCTCTTGACTTATGACTCAAGAGCCAAGATAGCCTCGCAAGCCGAATTAAGTTCAGCCCCCGAGGATGCTAAGTCGTCAGCTAGGTGGAAAACCTCCTCTTGAAGCTTGGCTTCCTGCTCTGCTGCCGACTTTAGTTGTTCAAGTGTAGCCGCTTTTTCAGCTTCAGTGGCTGCCACTTTAACTATCCACGACTTGCAGATGTCGCTGAATTTCAAATAGCTGGCTTCCAAGTCAATCATGTCATGGACTAACTGCAGACAGAAGATAGGTCGGTTAAATTACAAAAAAGGAGGAAAGAAGAAAGAAAAGAAGAGAATTATCTCGATCACCATCGGATAGAAGGATGAGAGCATCTCGGCTACCGATCGCTTCTTCCGATGCTCCCGATCAGTCGAAAAAGGGTGACTCGGTACAGTCACCTGCCAACATCGGATTGGCCGGGTTGATTCATCACCTGGCACTTGAAAGTTGAAGTAAATTGTGCAGCCCTCCGACACCGCATCTTCTACCGAAGTCATCGGGGCCTTTCCCTGGTCCCCTATCGATGGCCCCATGTTTGAAAGCGAGGAGAAGCTTGAGCTTGACTGCTTTCCGACTGAAGGAGCGACTGGTGCAGCAGTAGATTGTTCGGATTCTCTTGCCTCGACCCGAACCTCTTCAATAGAGAGAACTACCAATGGTGCTTCGATAGTTTCCCTAGCCACCCTATCTTCGGACGATGCGATAGGGAGCACTGTCGGAGCTGACAGCGTCAGAACTGGCTCAGGAGCCAATGCAGTCAGAGCATCAGGCCCCTAAGTCGGCGTCGAAGCAGCAACTGGAGCTGGAGTCGAAGTTGCCGGCCGAGCTTGCATCGAAGCCTGACGCCTCTTCGGTGGTCGCAAAGATCCAACCTCGGATGCTACTCTCTTCCTAGCCGTATGCTAATGAATGTCGATGCCAGACACTCGCACCCTCAACTATATGGCTGCAATTATGACAAGAGTCAGTACAACTCAAAAGATAAGTGAAGTTAAAATAACTGACTATACTATACCTAAACAGGCGGCCGAAATAAGGCCGGCGTCATAAAGGGCCTGTTCGGTCACAAGCTCCTTCTGCACCGGGACCACCATGTCCTTCAGCTTGTGAAAGTCCTTCCGATCACCGACCTCCACTCGACTATTATCGTTGGGATCGATTCGTGGATCGCCCCAACGGGAAGGAAAACCCCTAGGAAGAGTGGAAGAGGTGAAGAAGAACTGATTCTTCCATCCATAAATGGACGATGGAAGATCAGTAATAAAGGAAAGACCTTTTCAGAGGTTGAAAACTACCACCCTCGGGCCTTGGGATGAGGTCGGAGTATGAAGAAAACTCGAAAAAGAGAAGGACGAGGTTCGGTCATTAGCATTCGACACAACAAGGCAAAGCTAATAATCAGTCGAATCGAGTTCGGTGCCAGCTAAGTCGGACAAAAATTGTAATAATTTAAAATATTTATATAAATTTAAAATCAAAAATCGAAGATCCACCCGAAGATCTTCGACATAGAAGGCCACCTGGCCCAAAGGAGGGCTATTCACCCGACCATCG
Source organism: Elaeis oleifera (assembly GCA_000441515.1). Classification (NCBI taxonomy): domain Eukaryota; kingdom Viridiplantae; phylum Streptophyta; class Magnoliopsida; order Arecales; family Arecaceae; genus Elaeis; species Elaeis oleifera. The sequence goes on from KE506231.1 coordinate 95,155, forward strand.
GTCCCAGAGGTGAAAAGCTGATACTGCTCCGAGATGCGATATGTATCCCAGAGCTGCTCAACATTCGATTCTGAAAGTGAAGAAGCCTCCACCTTCGGATCTAATTGGGGTTCGTCAGTCGGATTCTCTAACTGACCATCCCGAAAAGAAAAAGTCCTAACTATAAAAAGAAAGAAAACCCTAGAGAAACTCAAAAAGGGAGGGAGAACTCAAGAACAAATAGCTGAACTTGAAAAGGATGGGAACACTGGGGCGACCGTCCAGCAAAGTTTTCACACCAGAAAAGACAAAATGGAAAGTAGAAATTTGGTTGAAGGTGACCCTTTATATATAGAATCCCTCAACAGATGGATGAAAGCGGTCAAACTGAGGACTCACCAAATGATGACATGTGGCAACATCTGGACCAACCATTGGTCAGACGGTTCAACACACCTGTTCTCAGATCAAGCCACATCATCTTCATCCGCATGAACAGCTTTGACCTAATAACATGCAGATACGTGGCCAAGATCTACTTGTCAGAAGCAAATCGCCTGGCATCAGTTTGCCTTCCCAAAATGATGTCTCTGACACCAACAACTGACACCAAATCATCTTGTCAATGTGGCGGTTTAAAAATAACAAAGCAGCCAATCATCCGTGTCCCAGGGAAGGAGGCTGCAGAATCAGGGTTCGACATGACAGGCAATAACTCCCATTGTCCAATGTGATTAACCACGTGGCAATATACATATTAATCCACCATTGGACTTGGGAGTGGGGGGCAACTGTTGGAATAAACCGATCGACCCCTGACTCAGGCCAACCGACTCCCGACTCTGACTCGGCAATAGCTGACTGACCGAACATGCAACTCCGATTGATCATCGATCAAACTGACAGTTCTGACTCTTCATCAATCGATTGAACAAACTTCATCGACTTATAGCTGGTGATCGATTAGTGTTCGGCCACTATTGATAAATAGCAGATGATTTGAGCTAACGGTATGACAAAATTATCAACCGGCAGCCACGCCTACTATTGACATATGATCGGTTGATCTGCTCGGCATGCCATAACTGTCACAAACGGTTATTCGCCGCATGTCATGGTGCAATTAGTAAAAATTAATGACCCACTACGTGATTATGGCTTGATAATTTAGCACCATAAAATACGAAACCACGTCCGACAGTTATAAGAACCTTATCTATAAAAAGAGGAGTAAGTGAACAGCATCGGTAGGCCATTCTGGTCAGAGCTCTGCTATTCTAAACATTCAAAATACTATTCGCCAACTTCTTTCTCTAACTTAGGCATCGGAGGGTCCCTACCTGATACCGATCTGGTCTGTGTGGATGCTGTCTTGCAGGTGCTCGTTCCCAACAATAGACGATGGGGAGTTGGCCGGAACACTCTCCAATTAAGATATGTCAATGAAGATGCTTGTAATAAATCTTTTCTTATTAACAAGTATATTTCAAAATAAATGATTCTAAATCTACTATTGATCAAGTCAATAAATTTAGTGGGATTATTGTTCAATGTGCTGATACAAGTGAAACAATTTCAAAGACATTTGAAATTTCTACTACAACTTCCTTCTTTTTAAAAGGATTACTAAACTTTTTAAAGCATGAAGATAAGTCTCTGAGATTGGAGCAATTGCTACAAGCATTCAATGGAAAACAAGGCTAAAATTAGAGATGAACTTGATAATTAGAATAATAACTCATAATGTTGAAGGACTGGCTTATAAAGTCCATGAATAAGTTCCCAAAGAGAAAGAGAGGTTCTTCTAGCAAAAAAGAAGAGAGAAGTCAAAAAATGATAATAAGAAGAAAAAAAGGTCCTTGCTTTGTTTGCGGCAAAGTGGTCCATTCGGCTAGAGTTAGCCATTATCGCAAAGGATAGAAGAAGAATGAGGTTAATATGATGGAGAACAATAAGATGATACCATGATTACAAAATTCCCATAATCACCATGGAAGAAGGTGGGCAAACTGATTCTAAAACAATTTGCCATGTGACTCCATACAAAAATCTATTTAAGACTTGTGATCAAGTAATAAATAGAGAAAAATCTGTATTTGTTGATAATTCCTCCATATCTAATAAACAGGCATCCAATAAAGTTGAAGAAGATCCTAGTCAAGATGGAGAGAATGCAAGGAACAGTGGCACCTCAAAAACAATAGAAAACCATGGCAAATGAAGTCCTTAAAACACCCATCTATTGAGGGGAATCTCCAAAAAAAGTACATCTCTATGCAACACGAACTGGAATCATATTCCTCTTTAGACAACTAATACTAGAAGATGACCAAGCAAGGTGTTCATAAAGCCAAATGTGCATGCAAATTGATAAGTTAAGTAAAAAAAAATACAAGCTAGAAGTAGACAAGTTTGGGCAAATAATGAAAAGGAATCTTATTTGGAGCAAAGTAGCATAGCCTCTACTCCATGTGGCCCTTTGTGGAAAAGAAGAAAAGCTTGCTCAATAAGCACAAGGCCGATCTAGGATTGCTTCAAGTAATGGTGCATAAAATTGAAGAAGTGTGGGTGTGGCCCTGCCACAGAGCCCTTAGTCCCTTGGAGGTCGAATAACTCCTTCATGGGCTTTGCATAACATGAGGAGTCCCAAACAACTTCAAAGTTGACAAGCTTGAGTAATTCTTTGTGCACCACGTGCGGTGCAGCAAAATTGACATGGAGCACACCATCTAATTATATGAGATCACATAGCATAATTAATAATGAAAAAATATTTAATGCCACTCAGCCTTTTTCTGTCAGATTTTTTCTGACGAAAAAGTTTTTTCTCTCCGTAGAACAAAGATAGAATAGTATTATTATTTTCTGATGCCTTATATGATTTTTTTGAATATATATGACATTCTGAACAATATATATGACTTTCTGTATCTTTATATGATACCTTATTGGTTATTATGATTTTCTAATATCTTATATGACTTCCTGTATTTTTATATGATATTTTAAATAATATATATGACTTCCTAATATCTTATATAACTTTCTGTATATTTAGATGATATCTTGAACAATATATATGACTCCTTATGAATATATATGGCATCCTAAATAATATATATGATTTCTTGTATCTTTATATGATATTCTGAACAATATACATAGCTTCTTGATGCCTTATATGATTTTTTATGGATATATATGATATCTTAAAATATATATAATTTTTATAATATATATGATATATTGAATAATATATATAGCTTCCTGATATTTTATATGACTTCTTATTAATATATATGACGTCCTGAATAATATATATAATTTTTTGTATCTTTATATAATATCCTGTTGGTTATTATGACTTTCTGATGCCTTATATGACTTTCTGTTAGTTATAATAACCAACAGGATATCATATAAAGATACAAAAAATCATATATATTATTTAAGATGTCATATATATTCGTATGAAGTCATATTTATTATTTAAGATATCATATATATTGATAAAAATTATATAATATATTAAAAATTATATATATTATTCAGGATATCATATAAAGACATAGAAAGTCATATATATATAGTTCAGGATGTCATATATATTCACAAGAAATCATATAAGATATCAAAAGTAATGATACTATTCTTTTTTATTTATGAAGGAAAGGATCTAAAAAAAAGTTGAGCAGCATTAAATGTTTGTCCCATTATTAATTATGCTACATGATCTAATGTGATTGGATTGTATACTCCATGTCAATTTTGTTGCACCGCATGCGGTGCACAAAGAATTTCTCAACAAGCTTTAAGATCCTATGAACTCTTCGATGGTTGGCATCATCTCAACCTTCCTGAAATGAAACATATTATAATTTGGATCCCAAACAATCGGATGGTGCATAGTAGTTCCCAAGCAACATTAACTAATCCAAGTTCCACTAAATTAAGCATTCCAAGATCTTTCAACAAGAATCTCTCCCCATTAAGTTCGAGCAATTTGGGAAGCATGGCCCATCCCTATTTTGTAGATTGCTCAAAGCCCGATTTTGAGTAGAAGATGGCCGCCAGCGGGGTGAAGTAAATGCCCAAGCAATCAATAAGGTATGCTCAAATTTGGAGGATCCAAAGAGAATTATGTGAAGATCTAAGTGCCTCCTTTTTAGCTACTAGCTTAAGGAGTGGTGGCTGGGGTGAGAAAGATTTGCCTCATTTAGCATACCCATGCTCTCTACTTGATGTCACTTCTTTTATTCCATATTTTAAAGTATAAAATAAAATCCTATAAAAAATTCTTATTTTTATTTTATTTTTATTTTAAAATAACTTTATAATTTATGAAAATATAAAGTTAAAATCTTTACCTTCATTAAATTTTGAGCCATAAAATTAAAGCAAATCTCAGCTCTTCCTCGACAACTACTATTTGTTACCTCCAATATAACTCAGATTTGCTATCCTTAGAATTTTGTTGGATAACTTAGTCTGTCAATCAGCTGATGACACATAATTAATAAAATGAATGACTATCAAATCTTCAAATGATCGGTGTGATCGGTTACAATTCAACGTGATCTTAATGTGCTCAAAAAGAATATCCACTAGATAAGAAAAGCATCCGATTACACTATATCTAAAAGAAATATCCTAACTGTCCTAATTAGCAAATATGAAAAGAGTTTATCTACTCATCCACAAAGCATGCGATCTTAATCATGCAAATTCACATCCTCTCCTCTATAAATTACAACACATGGGGATCTCTCAGGTATTAAGAGAGATTTGAATATTATGCTCTCATATTTCTATCTCTGTTGCCTTTTATTTATTTCTTCTCGAAACTTTGCCTAGCTTAAGCATTAAAGAGTCTCCAATAGGACACATTCAGTGATCCCTTGATCATTTTTTATGGTTGTAGAATAGCTCCAACACCATGCTAAGCTCATCTAACTCTACTAAGCAAAGTGACTCAACCATTAGCTCGTCCATCCATCAGATTGGGTTTTGAGCAATAACAGCTTCCATCCCACCCACTTCACTAAAAAGTTCCTCTCCCCCTCTTTTGCCTCTTCCACCCTTCCATCCTCTCAATCAATAGTAGCTTCTCTACCAATAATGTAAACAATGGCATAACAATATAACACATCGCGGTGATGAGAGGGACCATATGATGAGATGGATCCATCACTATTTTGGTAGGTATCCATTTAGATGGATGATGCGGAATCAATACCACTACCATCAATTCATGGCATATCTTACACATTCTCCGTATGATGATCACTAGTGGCTGACATCTATTGTGGAAAATGCATTTCAAAGAAATCTTCTATTTTGGCTTACGAAAATAGAAAATCCCAATTGCATGCATCACTAATCCTCCACCTCATTGCCCTATGCTCCCTGTCAACACTCTAGACAAAAAAGGTCTAGAGTGGATTACTTCTAGTGGAGCAAGGTTTGTTATTAGAGGTACTAATGATGATTTAATAGTAGCAGATAGTGTTAGAATTTTAATATCATAGTTTTGATAGCAAAATTACATGCAGCCTTTTTTGGGTACAGTGAAAATAGGTTAGAGAAGGGCATCCCAGCATGGCTACCTTCTTTGGGCATGACCATAGTGTTAGATGTGTGCCCTAGATACCAGATTGGCTGACATATTCCTGTACAAATCTAAAGACAAATTTATAATTTTGACTATAAATGAATAAAAGATTATTCTACTATCACATTGTGTACATTATGTCTGTGATACATCCTTTGAGTTAGTAGGAATGTTAATTCATATTTTCAAAAGTTGAAAATTTAAGGCATGAATTTACATAACTAACTCATAAAAAGCTCCTGACCATAGGATCATCACGAGGATGGTGATCGATCCGGAAGGTTGGTGTACGATCACTTTCTTAGGATAGATATGCCTTGAGTTTACGGTATGGAGACACCGGAGCGAGAGTACAGGTATTCGTTGAGAACGAGAGTACTGAGCGTGACTACCTCGAGCAGTCATAAGAAGTCTACCTTCTCATCGATGACTAGCTCGATGCTGCAGCTGTGTGTCTAGTTCTTTGATCTGAGGTACATCGACAGTTCATCTTGAGTGTGTTATAGTTTGACTACACCATAACTCGGTCTCCTAGCCATTCGAAATCCTGAGGTGTATGTTGGCTGTAGCATATTCATTGTAAGAACCAAATCGCACCAAGATGGGATCTATCAACCTCGGTAGATGAGAGTAGTCCTATGATGATCGAAAGATTGAGTCCTTAAGCCCATGGCCATGGCAAAGTGAAATAATAGAAAAAAATTTTCATTAGGATTTCACATCAAACTCGGATCGATCGATTGATTCATATGACTGATGTTGGGTTTGACGAGTTCACCTTAACCCTAATTCAGTCGGGACTCATGATAGAGGAACTCAATCACACAGGTAGCTGCACCGAGAGGTTCGTCTTCAGTTCTGATGGACTGCCACCATATACTGTTAGGTGTCACTGATGGATTTTGGGAGCAATTAGAATGATCTTGATGATCGATCATTCTAATTGTCTGAATCAGAAGAGTTCTGATCCATCGAAAGGAGTTTCGATGATGTCGATGATGAGATCACGACATGTCTCATTACCATATAGAAATGAATCTAACTGGATCACACAAATAAGGGTTAGGGTCTGGATGTCATCAATTGAGCTAGTCCAGTTCGA
>KE506231.1:123735-135303 GCA_000441515.1 Elaeis oleifera
AGACCCTAGGATTAGAATCAAAGATTAAATAAATAAAAATTAAATTAAATCAGGATTTCTCTAGAGCTAATACAATAGTTGTAGTTGGTCGAGTCCATGTCTTTGATTAGACCCAAATGGACTTTGATCTTAAGCTCCACGGTCGAACCCAAATCCATAAGTTGATCCAGTTGAAACTGATTAACCAATTAGTGTTTAAGGTAAGTTGGCAGTCTTGACCGATGATCTTTAATTGCGAGCTACTCACATGGATCGGATCTACGACGAGTTAATAGCATATCCCTCCCACCGATCTCACTTATCTGACCAACATGATAAATCATATTTAGATCAGATCGCTTAACGATTAGGGTTTGATCCATGCCAACTAGAAAATCAATTGTCACTAATTTAGGTGCTCCTAGTTCGACTTATCTTAGTCCTCATCATAACTTGATGAAGTCAGTGGAAGGATTGCTGACTTCTCAGTTAGACCGGCTTGTTTTAGTCCACCCTGATGTCACTTGATGAAATCAATGGAAGGATTGAGATTAGCTAGTCTGTGTGTTTAATTTGTTAAATTATGTTAATCAAATCCTCTAAATTATTAAGTCCATAAAATGAGCTGGTTATGGTGATAACTAGATCATAGCCTCCTATTAAGATGAATGATAATAGGTCCATTATTTCTGATTGACATTGCAGGCGCATTCGTCTGATGTTTCTCTGAATGATGGAATTATTATTCATCATATGATGACTTTGTTGTACTATCTGATGAATAGTTGGATTGGCCGAGCTATACTCAAACCCGATTATTTATTAGATAGAAATCACTGGGTAGGTTCATATTAATGGTTGGACCTAATCAGGACTTTCAGTGAAGGCCCATCGCCTATTGAAAAGAAATCTGGGACGAAATTAATTACTAAAAATTGTTTGAAAAATAATTGATTGAGAACCTACCCATAGATGCATATGAGTTAGCCGAGCCATACTCGGATCTGTATGCAGTCTGTGTGGATTCTAGCATCTACTAAGGAATTAAAGTAATTTCTCGCATTGGAGGTAGAGGCTACTAATTCGTATAAAATAGTGAGAGAACTTTTAGACTAAAGTTCATGTCTTTAGATTTGATTAATTCATATACTAATTAGGTCTGTGTTTTTTTTTCTTTTCAAAAATGGCTAGCAATTTGTCGCTCCACTCACTGTTTGACAATGATGAACTTATTGGACCCAACTTCGATAGTCAGTATCAGAAGTTGAATATTGATCTTGAGCCCAATCTAGCTAAAAAGTTTAGGACTGAACCGAGTCAAGCAGACTATAACCCAAATAGGCTAAAGAGAAACAAACAATTAGTTGCTGGTCAAGATGCTTATATGATAATATCTTGTAATTTCTCTATATGTGACGCTACTATCTGGGTATTGCATACCGAAAGTTCAGTTCACATATGCAATTCATTGCAAGAACTTCAAGTTAGTAAAAAATTTGAGAATGACAAGAGATTCCTAAATATGAGAGATGAAAGCCAAGTTCCAATCCTGACTTTAAAAGCCGTCGAGCTTGTTTCAAATCTAATAATATCATTTTAAGTGATTGTCACTATTGTCCATCTTTCTTGATGAATATAATCTCTGTTGGCTTTTTGGCCAAAGATGTTGAAAGTTTATCAATAAAAATGATTATTGTATTATGATTAAAAATAGCATCTATATTTTGTCATAGTCTGTGAGTGTAATGTACACCCCAAATAAACACTCAAAGTTAGATAATGTCACAAATACCTATCTTTGGCATTGCAAGCTCAGTCACATTAATAAAAGCAAGATAAACAGGTTAACACAAGAGGATATCCTCGATATCAATGATTGTGAATCATTTCCGACCTGTGAGTCCTGTCTTCTTGAGAAGTGACTAAATCATCTTTTACTTAAAAGGGTGAACAAGCTAGTGAAGTTCTAGGTCTAATATATAGTGATGTATGTAGACCTATGAACATTAATGCTAAAGAAGGGTTAGCTATTTCATTACATTTACAGATGACCTATCTAGGTATGAGTATGTCTACTTGATGAAACACAAATCCGAGTCGTTTAAAATGTTCAAATAATTTCGTAATGAAATAAAGAAACAAACTGAAAAAAATATTAAAACTCTTCGATCTGACCGAAGAGGTGAATATTTTCCAATAAATTTCTGACATATCTTGGAGAGAATGTGATTCTCTCACAATGGACTCCTCAAGAGACACCACAGTATAATGGCGTCTCAGAAAGAAGGAATCGAATCTTGTTAGATATGCTTCGATCCATGATAGGATTCGCAAATTGCCGATCTTTTTTTGGAGATATGCACTTGATACAGCCTGTTTTATGCTCAATAATGTTCCAAACAAATCAGTTAGCAAAATACCATATGAGATATGATCAGGATATAGGCCGAACCTCACTTACCTTAAGGTTTGGGGTGTCCGACTTATGTCAAACGATTACAAACCGACAAGCTCGGATCTAGGTCCGATAAGTATAATTTTGTATGGTATCCCAAAGAAACGAGGGGATATTATTTTTACTTCCCTACAGAACAAAAGATATTTGTCAACAGTAAAGCACATTTTTTGAAAAAATTCTTTAGTGAAGGAATAAGTGCCTTTAAACTTGAGCTTGACGAAGTTCGATAGGTAGAAGAACCGATACCAGTGACTGAATCTGAACCGAATTTGATTAGATCAAATTCGAAAACCAATATAGAAATATCTTTAAGGCGATCCGGTAGAGTACCATGTCAGCTGGACAGATACTTAGGTTCTTGATCCGAAACGGAGATCCTGTTGAGCTCGATGAGAACAACGAAGATCCAATCACCTACATGGATGCGATGCAAAGATCCGACTCTGAAAAATAGCTTGAAGCCATGAAATCCGAAATAAAATCTATAAAGATCAACGATGTGTGAATATTGGTTGATCCATCTGAAGAGATAAAACTCATAGGATATAAGTGGGTCTTCAAAAGGAAAAAGATGTAGACGGAAAGGTGGAGATCTATAAAGTCCGTCTGGTTGTCAAGGAGTATCGTCAGCATTATGGTATTGACTATGACGAGACGTTCTCTCCTATAGCAATGCTCAAGTCCATTCGGATCATGCTTGCGATAGCGACATACTTGAACTATAAAATCTGATAAGTGGATGTGAAGACAGCTTTCCTAAATGGAGAGCTAAATGAAGAGGTGTATATGATACAACTTGAAGGGTTCACATCCACAGATGAGTTCAACGTATGCAAGCTTCAGAGATCCATTTATGGATTGAAGCAAGCATCTCGGAATTAGAATATACATTTTGATAAGGTGATCAGAACGTATGACTTCGTTAAGAATCGAGAGAAACCTTGCATATATAAGTGGACTAATGGTTCAGTAATTATATTTTTGTTTTGCATGTGGACGATATTTTCTTAATCAGAAATGATGTCCTTACATTATAAAGAATAAAAGTGTGGCTGTCGTCACAATTCTCCATGAAAAATCTAGGGGAAGCAGCCTACATCCTGAAGATGAAAATCTATAGGATAGATCTAAAAGACTACTTGGGCTCTCCCAATCTACGTAGATAGATACCATGCTGAAACGATTCAGCATGGAGAATTCCAAGAAAGGCTATCTTTCGATAGGCCATGAAATTTTTCTCTCGAAGAAGGATTGTCCGACAACCCCTCAAAAAAGAGAGTATATAAGTAGAATCTCATATGCTTCAGCAGTGAATTCTATAATGCACGCCATGACATATACGAGACCGGATATGGCATACTCACTAGAAGTGAGCAGATACCAATCAGATCAATGAGAACCATTAGAAGATTGCAAAAATCATCCTTAAGTATTTGAGAAATACTAAGGATCAGTGACTCGTTTATGGAGAATCTGACTTGAAACTCGTGAGATACACTGATTTCAATTTTCAGTCAGATCGTGACGATAGCAAAAGTATGTCAGGATACATCTTTACTCTCAATGGTGGAGCTATCTGCTGAAAAATTTTAAACAGCACACTGTGGCAGACTCAGTATGCGAAGCGGAGTATATCGCGACATCTGATGCTGCAAAGGAAGCTGTGTGGCTAAAAAGTTCATCATCGAGCTTGGAGTGGCACCCTCCATCGATGGTCCAATTCTGCTTTATTGCGACAACACTGGAGCCATAGCTCAGGCAAAGGAGCCGAAGACACATCAACGGACGAAGCATATTTTGTGTCGCTACCATCTTGTCCGAGAGATCGTGGATCGAAATGATATCGACATTCAGAAAATCGATGAAAAAGAGAACCTAGCCGATCCATTCACTAAAAACTTTACGGTAAAGGAGTTCGAAGATTATAAAATAAAGATGGATATACGATACTGTACCGATTGACTTTAGTACAAATGGAAGTTGTTAGAAAATGTATCCCAAAGTTAATCATCAGCCTGTTGACGGTTGTGCTATTTGATGTAATTATATATAAATTAATTATTAATAAATATTTATTTAATAATTTTCATCATAAACTTGTACATCTTCTATATCGAACTTTTGCGTTATGATGAAAATCTTTGGGACTATTTTAAATCGATAAAAGAAGATTTATTGTTTGGTCCTTAAATAAGTTCGCGACCAAATGATATGCTATTACTAGGATGATAGACTATCAAATATAAGTCGTTATGTGCCATATAAGTTGGTTGTCCTCTTAACCAAAGACTGTGGAAACACTGGTATGGCATACAGGTGAAATATAGGAGTATATTTCACTGAACGTAACCAACTCCGGAGCACTCTGCTCTTAAGAGTTATTCCAAAGGGATATGGATATAAGTGTCCCTCCGATCTGAGATCACCACGATGACTTGCAAGCAACTCACTGTGCTTTGGTGCCAGACTACCTAAATTTCTAATTTAGGATCGAAAGATTTCTGAGTACAGTTAAGTACTTGTGAAATCAGTGCACGAGTCAAGATGGAATTGACTACTCCAAGGGATTGAAGAGAATACTTTGTGTTTCAATTTAGTAAGACCTTAGCCAGGACAATTCTTGTGAGGAGTCACAAGATTTATTAGGTTGAGACACAATGGATGTACTGTTAAGAGTTAACAGTTTAAACTCTAAATCATCCTAGCATCAAGGTCAAAAGCATGAATTATACGATAACTGTATCCAAGTAGGTTCTTAAGTATTGCTTTGCATACATTTGGCCTATCCGGATATCGGGTAGCATTGCTAGATGGTTACTCCGATTGATACAAAAATCTGTTCTTATGCTATCGACTTAGGTTCGAATCTATGGGATCACACATTAAAAATTCCTCTCCGATCAGATGGCAGATCTAAAGAATCCCACTGGACGGAGACTCTGGTGAAGAGTCCCACTAGACTGGGACTCTATCATTAATGAAGGATTAGTTAGTGATTAGATCACTAATTAGCTCAATTTAATTGAGCATTAAAGTCTGGATCAAGTCTGATTGAATTGGATTCAATCAGGTCAAATTCGATTAAGTTATAAGATGACCTAATCGGTAAAGGAGAATTGATCCTGATTTGATCGGATCTATGACTCAATTAATTCGCTGATTTGATCAGATTTAATTGAAATTATGAAAGCCTAATTAAATTAGGTTCATCATATTTATTTGGATCTAATTAGATTGGGTTTGAAAGAAATCCAATTGGCTAAACCCTAGCATCCCAAATGAATGGAACTCTCTCTCCCTTTGCGTCTCCCTTTCTCTCCACGCCTTCTTTCATCGCATAAATTGTTTTGTGCGCTGAATGATCCATGCCAAAGCCTCCTATTGTCGCCTATTAGTGATAGAGTTAGGTTGGATTGGTTTTGAATTCAAAATAATTTGAATTTCAAAACCTATGTTGAACTATATCCTCCCACACACCGACCCTTGTGAAGGACGCCCAATATGTGCAACAAAAAGAAATAAATCCTGATTTTATCCATGCCAAAAAGCCTTGGTCGACCTCTTCTTTCATCTTGATATGGATGGGTTAAGTGACGTTTGATTTAAAATTCAAAAGGAGTTTGAATTCGAATCAAACAACTCCTTATCTCATCCAAGTTTGTTTATGCGACACCATAAAATGGTTCTGATTTTGTGCGCCAAATGAACTCTGAGTTTCACCGTGAGATACCAAAGAAAAGAGGGGCCGAATATCTCTTTTGGGGTGTGAGGTTTGGGATGGGTTTCAACCATCTTGGCGTGTGCAAAGGAGGAGATCAATCTTCTCTCGGATGAGAGACCTAGAATCGTTCTAGGATTTCTGGGTGAGAAAAATCCAAAAGAAAAAATCTTCATCTAATTTCCTCCACTATCCAGCATCCTCCTCTGATCTATCTTCGACATCAAAAGATCCAAGACGATCGAAGAAGAAAATCAAATTAGATTCGCCATCAGAAGCTGATTACGCGAGCTTGCTCTTCCGTGGGAGCTGATCGATCCGAGGGCTTCGTATAGACCATCCGTAGAGACCGGATGCTTGTGCAGCTACGAGCGATCAGAGAGGACTTCCAGATCTACATTTTCGATCGTGGAGTTCGACTATCCACGCTTAGATATTGGGTTCGAAATCCTCACCGTGGTAGATTAGATATATCACAATATGCTGTTTTTGTTCACATGCTTGTTATTTTAAATTCAAATTTTATGCATGTAAATTCATGTCATAGATCTGTTTGTAAAAGTTTTAAGATCAGATCTTATGCATGCATTTGTAGATTAAATAGTTTAACCTAATATTCTTCTGCTGTAAAATTTTGAAATGCATGCATAAAATCCCTACGCATCCCAACAGCAGGAGCATCTCCACGACTTTCAGAAAATCTTCACGATCTCCTTAGCGTTGGCGAGAAAGTTGAGAAAAAATCAGGACGCTGGTCTTGCTAGCGTCGCTTCCCCTTTGTATGATTCCTTGGTGACTACTCTTCTAGTGAAAAAGCGCACCATCAAGATGGACGAGATCACCGCGGTGATTCTCCAAAACGAGGTTCTCAGACGGAAGAATCTGATTTCAAGCTCAGGCGGCAGCTCAGGGTTAGCGATTTCTAGAGCAGGAGACGGCAGATGGAACAATAGGAGATCGTGATGAGAGTGGTCCAAGTCCAAAATGAGGGACTTGAGCAAGACCAAATGTTACCGGTGTGATGAGTTAGGACATCTAGCCAGAGATTGCCCTTAACTCAGGGATCAGATGAGAACTACTGCAGCAACGGCCAATAGCAAGTCAGAGGATGATGTCCTAGAGATATTTGACAATAAAGATGGCAATGGATAGGATTTGGATCGGGCATTGTACTACCCATCCCCAAACCCGAACTTAATATCCTATACCCAAACCCTACCCGATACCCGATCAGATAAGAAAGAGACACCCATCTCCATACCCAATAGGTTCGGAGATACTCATGGGTAACCCATTTCTCCATACTCAACCTATACCCACCCCATGCCTATCCCATATACCAAAAAAATAACAATCAAAATAATTTTATGCATATTATCAATCAAAACAAAATTATCAATTCAACATAGAACATAATTTATAAATCCAGATTTATAGAAATCAAACATAAAAATAGAATTACAATTCAATATAGAATATATAAATAATTAAAATAATTTATACATATTATCAACCAAAACAGAATTATCAAAACAGAATTATAAACATATATATTCGGATATGGGTTCGGATATTACCCATACTCGTAGGTTTGGATCGGATTCGGATTCGAATTCGGATAGAAACAGCACTACCCATACCCTACCCATACCCATGCTACAATTTTGGGTTTATCCAAACCCGATCAAACCTTATTTTCGGGTTTGACTAGGTTTGGGTAGGGTGCATACCCATCGGGTCGAATCGATTTTGTCATCCCTATTTGACAAGGTATCTACTTCTTTCCAGCAGTGAATTTTAGATTGTGCATGTACCTATCATGTATGTTGCAGAGAGGAGCAGTTTGACTCTTTGGAAAGTAGTAAGGGCACTGTTTATCTATCAGATAAATCGAACTGTGCGATTAGAGGCATCAAGATGGTCAGCTGGAGGACACATGATGATGTAGTGAGAAAATTGAGGGAGGTCCGATACATATCTGATTTCAAACGAAATCTTATCTCACTGAGCAGACTGGATTCGAAAGGCTATAGGACGGTAGCTGATGGAGAAATTCTGAAGGTGTTACATGACGATAGAATTATTCTGAAGGAGAAGAAGAAGATGAAAGGATATTACTATCTAGTGGAGAGTCCAGTGCGTGGTAGAGCTTCAGGAGCCAACAGGAGCCCAAAGCGAGGTAGAGCTCCAAATAGAGGTGGATTGGGCACTAGACGGGAGACTCGGGAGGACAAGAGACGATATCGCAGAGTGAAGTTCTTATTACCGCAAGAGACTTCCCGAGCAAATCTTTGATCAGAGTGGACATAGCTCATGATGGAGGTGGGATCGAGCAGTCTGGCTCGACTCTCACGTTTGCCCATCCATGAGACAGTAGGCATGCCCCAGGACGTGGGGGCGAGACGGATCACAGGCTCTCAGAGACATGAAGGTCGAATATCGAGTCGAGATGGAGATTGCTAAGATTTGACGTCTTGAGATTCAGTCTACATTGAGCCCACAACGAGATCCAGAACGACGAACGGAGTCCAACGAGCCCAAAACAGCCCAAACAAAATCCAGACGGCGAAGATACACATGAAAGAAGGCTCGAAGCAGATGGCACGGCCCACGAGGTGGTGGAGGCCGACGACAGCCCAGCCGAGCCCGACGGATGTGCATGCGTGCATAGGAGCGTGCGGCCCAGCGCGGGCCACCCTAGCGGGTGCACGAGTGCCCAAGCCCAGTGCCTTGTCGCGGTCCATCGTGAACCGCAGGGTGCTGGGTGGTCCATGAGGGGTGCGTGGACCGATCACGCGGTCTGCGTGCAGTCCAGGGACGTTTATGCGTAATTCGACTGATCCATGTATTTGTATTGTGTTTCTTGTTTTGTTCTTTTTTCTTCCTACTGCAACGCGTGGTACCGGATCCTACACAACACATATCTTCTTTCTGTATATATAATCCAGCAGCCAAACAGAGCCTTAAAGTTAAGCATATGATCTACATAACCTTCACAATCCTCACTCCTTGAGTGAAAGCTTTTGCAGCCCTTACAATTGATTGCAAGACATGGTAGGATGCATGGAGACTCCTCAACCCACCACCAAAAAGGGGGCCAAGGGACTCTAGTTTATGGGACAACATGAGCTCCTCTAACTTTGAAGGCAAGACGAGGAAGATTTTATAGAAACCTAAAAGTTCTAGCTAAGAGATGGTTTTATTTCAAACCACAGCTGATGCACTAAACCATCATGTAAAGCATAATGGAACAACTCTAAAGCAGGTTCTGTTACATAATAATTCATCATCCCAAGTGGTACAACAATAGAAAACAGGCATGAGAATGTGTATTCTGCGGTAGCACCTCACCTAATTTGGAGGATAACCCCCACCTTCAAGGACCCCAGGCAGCTTTATGTTTATTTCATAAATGTTCCCTTAAGTTGCCAATGTACATATCTACCGCTGAACATCACAACAGCACCTCTGCACCTGAATGACCTTGCTCTAATTCAAAACAAAATGGATTTGACATAAGACTAAGGGAGCAAAGCTCATTCATTTTCATTTTTCTTCACAAACTCCATAGGAGCTACCGCTGGTAACAATGTCCATCTTCAGTAGCAAAATACGAACATTCTCCATACATTAATAACAACTCAAATTTCTTGCAAGATAACAGCAATAAGCCAAATAAACAGATAATGTGATACCGAACAGTGATAGCTACTAACAATCATGACAAAGATAATCTACCACTCATTCATGCACATCACACAAACAATCTTAAACAACCATCACTAGTACTTTTGCGTGTACCACATAAAGTTGTCTTTTATTTCATCTGACATGAAGATCAAGCCAAAGGGAGATAAATTACCCCTCATTAAATGAACAATGTTTACCTACCTAGAAATTTTGTACCTGCATGCATCCTCATTTTGACCTTCTATACCACAGGAAGTACTGTAATTTTGTTTCCCAGAAATTACGAAATTTCCAACCCAAGTGACCTACGCTGAACCAATCATTCAATATTGTACCAGATAGGTACTGGTTTGGTGGACCCTTGGATGCCTCGATATTTAGCAAGCTAGCATAAACTGCCCCACGTTGCATTTTATGAAAGTGCATTGACCGCACAAAGCTTGGTACATCTATATATACACAAACATCAATATAGCTAATAAGCAAACATATATCATAGGCTGTATAATTTACAAAGCCAAACCACTGATCTTGATCTAAATACTTCAAACATACATACATACATATATATGTATCATAGGCTGTATGTATATATGTATGTATGTATGTATGTGTGTGTGTGTGTGTGTGTGTGTGTGTGTGTGTTGTTTTTCAGCTGATTTCAAACAGATAGGGCTGGAAATGGGCCGGGCTGGGCTAGGCCACACTCCTACCCGAGCCCAGCCCGAATTTTTTCAGGTTCAAGGCCGGGCTTAGGCTCAAAAATTTTTTGAAAACTCGGGCCCGAGCCCGATTAAGCTAACAAAATAACCTATTTGGCCCAAAAACTAAGCTGGCCTGAACCCAATTAAAGATATGTAGGGTAAATGATTACATAAATGATGTCAATAGACAAGAAATATTGATATGTTTCAGAGAAGGGTAGTTCATGGATGATGTTAGCCCATCAAATCCAAATTGGTATACAAAGCGGGAATATTAAGTAGAAGAATTAAAGGGGGAAAGGCAGATAAACAAGAGTTTTTATGGTTGGGTTTGGGCCCAAATTTGGGCTTCATGTTGGGCCTTGTTTGAGCTTGGGTTCGAGTTGGGCCGAGCCAGGCCGGGCCAATGATGTACTTGAGCCCCGGCTCTAGAAACAAACATGCTTTATATTTAACCCAAACTCAGTCTAAAATCTTTCAAGCCTAGCCTGTAGTTCAACCCGATGGGCTTCGGGTTGGCCCGAGCCTATTTCCAGCCCTAACTATAGATCAAACCAAATATGGTATCATACCCTTAAAATCATCGATTTTGTATCCATCTTATGCACAGGAAAGTTCTTTAAAAATGCATAACATTTTTTTATCTTTGGGCATATTATAGAAAGTAGATCACAATCAACGGTATGGTTTTTTCCATCACTAAGTTTCATTGGGAAGCATTTGAGCCCAAATGCTATCAAAAGCATTCTATTCTAACATGTCTAGCCGACATGTATGTATGTGTTGGGTATAAAATACCCTCAACCGAAGTTCTCAACAGGTGGCACCTATCCGGGCTTCTCCAAGATGGGTTCTTCAGTTGCCTATCAGATTGCTTCAAGTGCCCTCTGGACTCCGTTGCCGGCCGACCTTCTACAGTGCCCTCTGGACTCTGTTACTGGCCGATACTCTACAGTGATCGACACCAGACTGAACTCCCTTCAAGCTTCGTCTACGGCCGAACTTCCTCAATAATTGAT
>KE506232.1:11153-40805 GCA_000441515.1 Elaeis oleifera
AAAAGTCCGGCTCCCGTGGAAGACCGGATGAAATATACCTGCAGCAGGAACTTTGGGAAGAAGTCCGGCTCCCGTAGGAGTCCGGGTGGAATCTGTTTGCTCCCGTAGGAGTTCGGCTGGTGGAATCTGCCTGCTCCCGTAGGAGTTCGGCTGGGATGGACCGGGCCCCGTAGGAGTCCGGGGAGAATCTGGTGATTGAAGAGATCCGCTGTTGGCGAAGTACGGCCGTTGATAAAGTACGGAGTAGTTCGGATTGGAGTTGAACTAGATTATGAGAATTTCAGAAGAAGTTTGGAGAACTGCCGGTAGCTGTAGAAGGTCGGTGTGGGGATCAATCATTGAAAAAGTTCGACCGTAGACGAAGCTTGAAGGGAGTTCAGTCTGGTGCCGATCACTGCAGAGTATCGGCCAGCAGCGGAACTCAGTTAGCACTGTAGAAGGTCGGCCGGCAACGGAGTCCAGAGGGCACTTGAAGCAATCTGATAGACGACTGGAGAACCTATCTTGGAGAAGCCCGGATAGGTGCCACCTGTCGAGAACTTCGGCTGAGGATATTTTATACCCAACATGACTTAAAGTTGAAAACTCATTTGAATGCTTTTCTCTCTTGATAAGTCTTAATTTTTTCTCCTTTGAATATCTTTATATCCTCAATCAATGTTGGAGAGGATTTACTAACTGTTTAGAACCATTGGAGAGGACTTAGAAAGTATTTAATACGTCAAAATTGGGTTGAAAACTAGTCATTGCAGATTTTTTCATCACAGGGTCATCCTTAGGTCAACCCTTGAAAAAGGGTCACCCCATGGGTCGCCCCTTTTACCACAATAAAAAAAGCTTTCTATTTCGACTTAGGAACAATAGGGATGAACTAGAGGTCGCCCTTTTTCGTATGGGATGTCCCAAAGGTTGCCCCTTTTTGCGTGCCACTCCAAAAATCCTACGTGTCGGCATGCCATTCAAAAGGAGTCAACCTAGGAGTCATCTCTTTTTATCCAAGCTTGCTTTTTTTCAATTTTAGACTTTTAAAAACTTTGAAATTATCTTCAAATGATTTGATATCAACTTGAATAATCTTGAGGCTTTCAAAAAACTTCAATTACATCTCCAACTTGATAAATTTGCTACTTTGGCCATCTCCAAATATTTTTACAAATCAAAAATTTCATGCATCTTCTAAAATTAACTTTTAAAATATCTTCAAAATAAAATTATTAGTACCCTCTCAAATATTTTGTGCTCATCAAAATCAATCCTTTGGGGCAACACAAGGTCACTTGCCTCAAGATGGTGCTGAAGAAAGTCAAAGCCGACTTGGCTTCGAAGGAGGAAAGGAGGCTGGAGGTGCAGGCTAAAGTTGTTGATGTTGAGAAGAAGACTGAGGATCGGATTGCCGAAGCCAGGTGCACGACTATGGAAGCCTTTCATGTGTTCGATGAGTTTTTAAAGAAGAAATATAACTTCAGTCAGGAGGCCTTCAATATCGATCTGGACATCTGTCATCGGAGGCTGGCTGCATGCTTCTCAGACTTAGACATGAGCTTCTTGCATGATGCAAAAGAGGAAAGAGTTGCAGAAGATGGGGCTCCATCTGCCAAGACTGCCAAAGGATGCTCTGAAGCTGCTCCACCTTCGGAGGTTGTGCCTGCATCCTTTCCTGTCAAAGCTACACCAATTTTGCCACCATGAATGGAGTCGGAGCAGCTAGCTGTGGTTATCTCAAGCTCCTCAGTCGATCCTCATGCCAAGGTTAGAATCAATGAAAAAGTAATTTTTATTCATATTCTTTGGTTCATATCTGCTTGTGGCATTTTTCTTAGTTGGTTCAGTGTGATTATTGCAATCGTATATTTGTACAATATTGCATCAAGCATCTGCTAACAGCTTTGCCTTTAAGAATTCAAGTTGAGAATCTTGAGGAGGATCTCTATTGGGCTCAATGAGATGCTGTCGAAGCGAAAAAGAACTCCAAAAGAAAAGAAGAAGAATGATGAGTCTTCGATAAAGGTAGAACATTTGAGAAAATGTCTGAGGCAGGAAGATAGAAATATTTTGTCATAAAACATAGATTGACTGAAGAGTATGATAGATTTATGAAGTCCACTGGGAATGCTAACTAAAGGATAAGGGCAGCAAAAGTTCTTTGCAATGAATAATTGTGCAAGGCCCAGGATGAATTATTGGAGCTGAAGTATGTTATTGCATTGGGCAAAGTTGGTGATGAAGCTAAAAAGTAGATTAGCCAACTTCAAGATGATCTTCACTCGATTGAAGGTATAATTAGGGAACTTTATCGAGTGATGGATGCAGAGAGATCAGCAGTCGATGATATTTGGAGCGAACTTATCTCACCTTGAAGAATAATTGTTGACCTTTCAAAAGCTTTAAGCAAGAATAGGTCTGTGGTGACTGAACTCTGAATCGAGTTGATAAAAAGTACGGCAGCAACTAAACACACTAAGGCTACATTACGGAGCTGGAGGATAGACTCACTACGACTTTGCATGATGCAACCCTTGCATGTTATGCTCTAATACCACTTGTTAAGGAAGGAAAAAAAAAAAGAGAGAAAAAACTACCATAAATAAATCAAGATAACATGAATTGACCACAAGCCTACCTCCATGAGGCGTGCAAGTTTCACTATGAGAGAAAGAAAATCAAACAAATACAAGAGAAACTTACCACTCAACCTTTATACAAAGATCTCTCAACAAAAAATCTCAAAACTCTAACAAAAATTCTCTAAAATCTCTCTTGAAGCCTCTCTGTATGACAAGATGTCACCAGCTATCCAACCCAGCAAATAGCTCGTCAATTGGAGCTATAAGGCTCCAAAATCACCAAAATAGTATTATACTAGGATACTGAGTCCAAAATAAATCCTAGAATCCTTCTGAATCGTCCGATCATGATCGGCTCACTCCAAAGCCATCTGATCACATATACTGTGCCCAGATCGCATCCAAATTCAATCTGGCCATCCAATCATGTCCAGATCATGTCAAAATTGTTGGATCACATCTCTAATCTCTAGTTCACACCCAGATCGAATCTTAGCCATCCGATCCTGACCGACTGTGACATCAGCCATCAAATCATGCAAAAATACCACTACCATCAGATCTTCACCACTGCACCAAATCTCATCGTGGCCATCAGATCATGATCAGTCCATGTGCCCGATTGTGAGCTGTGACAGAGTGCGATCCACCATGGACTTGCAGGCTACACATGCGCTTGGGCCAGTCCAGTGCACTGTCGGGCCTGGCCTGCACCACCACCAGCCTGCACTAGCCTGTGGGCCCCCCCGATGGTCCATGGGCCATACCATATACTTTCGATACCTTCTCTCATGCGTATCTTCTCCGTTTGGAATTCATTTGGACTGTTCTTGGGCTCGTTGGATTTCATTTATTGTCTTGGACCTCGTTCTAGGCTTACTATGGATTGAATCTCAAGATATTTTTTTTAACATTGCAGTCACTGATGTATCAGCCCAAATAATCGATATCAGCTTCAAGGAATGTAGATTTTGGTTAGGTGATTTTCCCCAAAGTTGACTCTCACCTCGACGGTCTTAAAGATGGTAGAAACATCAAAGCTGCATCGATCGAAGGCAGATCCTCCAAATGATCATCAAATAACTGATTTACTTTTTGCTTTCCTTTTTTTGTAGATGTCTATTTTGCAACTTCTGTAAGAAGTTCGTTATTGAAATAAATTAAATTTTATTTCACTTGCATTCACTATCTTATCGATTGTGTTACGGTTCAAATTTAATTATGTACGATCCTTACATTAAGGGATCCCACAGAGATGTTCGTAAAGCGACCATCTCATTGGGTTTGGCTTTGTACATTGCTGAAGTAGGTGGATTGAGGATCCTTGTAGGTTAGCCCTCCGAAGTTCCTTTTAGATTAGCTTTCACTTGTTGTTGAAGTTGACGGGCTGAGGATCCTTATAGGTTAGCCCTTTGAAGGTCTTTTAGGTTAGTTTCACTTGTTACCAAAGTTGACGGGCTGAGTATCCTTATAGGTTAGCCTACCAAAGATTCTTTTAGGTTAGCCTTTGCTTCTTGCATGACTAAGATCTGCTTGGGTATTAACTCGCTGAAGTGTGAGTGATCTTCAGAAGTCTTTGTAGGTTAGCCCCCACTTCCTAGTCATCGAGATCTTCTGTCCATACAGTTTGGATCAGTAGATATTGGAGGTCCTTATAGGTTAGCTCCTACTTCTCGCACGATTAAGATCTTTATGGACCATTGGCTCACTGAAAAGCGAGCAGTCTTTAGGGATCCTTGTAGATTAACCTCTGCTGCTTAGCCATCGAGGTCTTCATCGAAGATTGGGAAAAGAGTTGTTGCATCAAAGTTCTTTTGGAGGAGTTTGGGGGCCACAATTGTTGGCTCTTCATTGATCAAAGTTGGTCTCCAAGTCCGCTTACTGGGAACCCAAGCATCCATCCATGATGCACCTTGGGACTCTGTTTGTCATAATGGTGAGTGGAATCTTCTAAGAGAATGGATTTAGGATTTATTGTGGATTATTCTCTGGTTGCCATGTGGTGAGCCCAGACGATTCTCGAGGCATCTTGCTAATTATGCTTTGATGGTGGGAATGTGCCATAAATGATAGTGATGATTGACATTTCGAAGTCAGATGCATGGCACAATTTGGTTGGTGGTTGGGTGGGTGCATGCCGCTTGAAACCTATATAAATAGTCCCCCTTCACAGCTAATATATTCACAAATTTCTATCTTCCCTTTCATCAACCTGCAACAATGGAGCCTACTCCTCGACAAGTTAAGGAAGCAACCAGGAAGAAGGCTGAGTATCTTAGGGGAAAGATTCCGGCTAAGCATGCGAGGGCCGCATTGCTGGAATCTTTGGTACAAGTTATGCACCCCTCCATCGAGAGTCTCAGGTGAGGGATCTTTTATTGCTACAGGAGCAGCCCATTTGGGTACTACGGAGGAGGCATTTGTCGAAGCCCAACTTCACTATGTTGTGGAGTACAAGACTTTAGAAGCCTTCAAGGGGGAGCTTCTTGACGTTTCAGCTGCCGGCTTCATCTAGGACTTTGAGAACTACAAAGTCTGCATAAAATATTTGATGTTGCAGCTAGATCTACACCACCTTCATCTTAGGAACAGTGACAAGAAGGTCGCAGCATTCTCTTCAGACGAGGATTAGGCCCTCCTTGTCCTGGATCTTGGTCTTGATGAAGTTGAAGTGCTTCTGGTCTAGTGGAATGCCTTCCTTCTCTTTTTTATTATGTGACATTTTTCTAGCATCAATTTTGTAAATGTAAAATGAAATGAAAAAAGGGTTATTTTTTACGTACTTCTCTCATGGATGTGTTTTTTTATAATTGTAGCATTTCTTTCTTTTTCTCTTCCCTCTTTATACCTGGCGAGTTAGACTCCTTCGGAGAGTTGTAATAAGTTAGTCTTCGAAGGGAATTCGCATTGAAATTACCATTTCATCGAGGAGCAAGAGAAGAGTGATGATATCTTAAGAAAATATATTTATTAAGGAATAATTAACATATTATTGCTAATACATTCAAAGATTTCCATGGTCGAGGTAGGGCATTCCATCCAGTTGCTTGAAATGATAGGTCCCCGATCTGATGACTTCATCCACTTGATAAAGATCTTTCCAATTTAGAGACAACTTTTTGCATTTGGTAGACTAGGAGACTTTGGCTCGACATAGGACCAGATCACCAGCTCTGAACTCTTTCTTTCAGATATGAAAGTTATAGTACCATGCTATCCTTTACTGATAGACGGCCATTCATACTCGTGCTTTCTCATGAACTCCTTCGAGCAGATCCAAATTTGTACGAAGCTGCTCCACATTACTTTGGTCATCATAGTTCTCCACCCGATGTGAAGGGAGTTTGATTTCTATCAGGATGACGGCTTCCATTTCAAAAGAGAGGTTGAAAGGAGTCTCTCTAGTGGGTATCCTTTATGATTCGGTAAACTCAAAGTATGCTATGCAACTCATCCACCCATGCTCCTGTAGCCTGACTGATTCTGACCTTCAATCCCTGCAAAAAGGTGCGATTAGTTACCTCAACCTCTTCATTGACCTGCGGGTGTCTCACCGAAGTGAAGTGTTGGGCAATGTAATAACTTTGACAGAACTCAACAAGTTTGGAGCCTGAAAACTGACGTTTGTTATCGATGATCAGTGCCCATGAGAGATCGAATAAACAAATAATAAATTTAGATGAAGTCGATCACTTTGGCTTCAGTGATTTTGGCAAGGGGCTCGGCTTCCACCTACTTGGTGAAGTAGTTAATGACCACAAGCAAGAACTTTCTCTGACCTGATGCTGGTGGAAAAGGATCTAAAATATCCATCTCCCACTGTGCAAATGGCCAAGGAGCAGCTATCAGAGCTAGTGGGATAGCCGGTTGATACTGAACATTTGTGTTCCATTGACACCAGTCGCATTGCTTGATGAAGTCAGCCGCATCATCCTTCATTATCGGCCAGTAGTAGCCCGATTGAAGTATCTTGTAAGCCAATGATTTACTATCTAGATAACTCCCACATACCTCTTCATGCATCTCTTGAAGGACGTACTCAGCTTCGAAAAGACGAAGACATTTGAGAAGTGGCAAGGAGAAGGATCATTTGTAGAGTTTGTCTTCATAGAGGACATAGCGGGAGCTTGATATTTGATCTTTTGGACCTCCTCAGAGTCTACAGACAATACTCCATCTCATAGAAAATGGATGAATGGATCCAGCCAATAAGGTTCGCCATCAATCTGTAGGATTGGGATCAATTCTTTAGTACTGCGCTTCTTTAGAATCTCAAGGAATATCTTTTAAGTTAGATCTTTTGGGACCGATGTCACCAACTTGGATAGCAAATCATCTCTTGAATTTTTGGATCGGGGTACTCGCTGAATGTCAAAGCCATCAAATTTTGAAGCTAGATCTTTCATCTTTTAAAGATATTTCTTCATATTCTCTTTCGGGCTTAAAGTCTCCCTTCACTTGTCCGACCACTAATTGCGAATCAGTATAGTTCCTCAACTTTTTCACCTTGAGCTCCCTTATGATTTTGAGTTCAACAATAAGAGCTTCATATTCAGCTTCATTATTGGTTGTCGGAAAGTCAAACCTCAAGGCATACTCCGTGATAACCCCTTCGAATCTGAGAAGTAATAGACCTGCTTTCGATCCCATGGAGTTCAATGAACCATCCACATGTACTACCCAGAAGTCATCCGACTCTCTTGACAAATTGAGTTCCATCGATACGTCCTCTTCATGAATCAGTTCTGGCATTTCTCAATCATCTAGGATGGTGTATTCAACGACAAAGTCTGCCAAAATTTGAGCTTTGATAGAAGGCCGAGGTTGAAATTTTATCTCAAACTTAGCAAGCTCGATTGCCTACTTCGCTAATAGCCCAGAAGTATCAAATCGATGTAGGACTCTCTTGATTGGTTGATCAGTCAGCATTGTAGTAGGATGTGCCTAGAAGCAAGGCTAAAGTCTCTGAGCAGCAATGATGAGGATGAAATCAGATTTTCTAACTTGATATATTTGGTCTCTGCATCATGTAGGACTTGGTTGATGTAGTAGATCGATCTCTGGACTTTGTCCTGTTCATGGATCAAGACTGCACTTATGGCTATTGGTAAGACCGCCAGATATAAATAAAGTTCTTCATCAGGCTTTGGTTTGCTAAGTGGTGAAGAGCTAAAATATTTCTTCAACTCCTCAAAGGCTTGCTGGCACTCTTTGGTCCATTAAAATTTTTTCAATTGTCTCAAGGTTTAAAAGAACAGAAGACAACATTCGGTCGATCTTGAGACAAACTAGTTTTGTGCTGCCACTTTGCCTAAGAGACACTGAACTTCTTTGATATTCTTGGGGAGCCCATCCCCTGTATGGCTCGATTTTTTTCGAGGTTGGCCTCTATTCTCCAATTTGACATACATTTGACATTATAAAATCTAAAAACTTATCTGAAGTGACTCCAAAGGCACACTTAGTCAAATTCAATTTTTTTGATACTTTCTCAGGATGGCAAAGATCTCCTCAAGGTCTTCAATATGAGTTCTGGAGGTCCTACTCTTGACAAACATATCATCTACATAGAACTCCATGTTCCATTCAATCTAATTCTTGAAGATCTTCTTTACAAGGCGCTGATAGGTTGCACCTGTATTTTTTAGACCGAAAGGTATGACCCTGTAACAGAAAGACCCTGGTCAGTAATAAAATTATTTTTTCTCATCTTTCAGTGCCATTCGAATTTGATTGTATTCTAAAAAAGCATCTATGAAGGTGAGGAGCTCATGCTGTGAAGTTGCATCTACCAGCTGGTCGATGGAGGATAAGGGGTAGCTATCCTTCGAACACGTCTTGTTGAGATTTATGAAGTCAATGCAGATCCTTCATTTACCATTCACCTTCTTCACCAGGATCATATTTGTGATCCAACTTAAATAGGTAACTTCTCGGATGAAGCCTACATCCAATAGTTTGTCCATCTCTTTGGCTATTACTTTCTATCATTCGAGCATAAAACTTTTTTCTTCTATTGATGGGCCAGTAGCTCGAGTTGATGCCTAGCCAATGCATCATCACCTCTAAATTGATACTTGATATATTTGTTGGGGTCCAGACGAACACGTCCATATTCTTCTGCAAAAGGAGATGAGATGTTATTTGGTTACCTGATCGAGTTTTAATCTGATCTGGACGGTGTGCTCCTAGTTGCCGTCATCCAGTGGGATCGTCTTCAGGTCCTCCATCGGCTTTCCTCACTCTTTAGATAGCTCATCCCAAGTGTTCAGTCCATCTACTGGGTAAGCTTTAGAAGGTCCCGTGCCATGAAGTGCGATGTTATAGCACCATCATGCCAAGGCCTGATCTCTGTGGATTTCACCAACTCCAAATTCTATTACGAACTTCATCTTTAGATGGTAGATGGATACTATAGCTTGGAGCACATTGAGTCCCGAACATCCGAAGATGGCGTTGTAGGCCGAAGGTGTCCGGACCACTAGGAAGTCAATATGAATCTTGGATCATCAAAGAGATCATCTGGCTACTACAAGAAGAGTTATAACTCCTTCAACTGGTACAGCATCTCTAATAAATCCCACCAGAGGAGAATCTAATCGCCCTAACTGCTCTAAGGATATATCCATTTAAGAAAAATATCATAAATAAATATCTATCAAACTTTCATTATCAATAAAGACACAGCGTACATCATAATTTTTAATATTTAGAGTTACAACCATCACATCGTTATATGAGAATTGAACCCCTTGAGCATCTTTGTCAGTAAAATAAGGGATTCTTCGATCCTCCACTTCTTGGAAGGTTTGGATGACTCCTCCGCTCTACTTCGATGCCCTCTAGTTATTGTATTTATTATCCTTACAGGAGGTTGATCTCCAGAGGGTTCCCTTTGCTATTGTTCTGGTGGGCAGGGCGATCTCTGCCATTCCTCCGACTGCCCCTATTGATGCCTGATGAACCGATCCAGGTGCCCATGCCGAATGAGCTCCTCTATCTCATCTCAAAGCTGAATGCAGTCTTCAATGTCGTGGCCATGGTCGCAGTGGTAAAGACAATATTGTTGTGATTTTGGTGATCCAAGTTAGACTGCAGCTTCTCCGCTTGGGGGATTCAATCCCTGATCTCCATCAGCACTTGGGCTCAGGTGGTGTTTAGCGGTGTGTAGTTCATAAACCTCCTAGGTGGAGATACATGCCACTCTCTTCTGAAATTGTCCTTCTATTGGGGGTTTTGTGGGGAGTTCGAGACCTCCAATATCTAGGTAGAGAATGGAAACATTGTCTATCCTTTGGCAAAGATTTCAGCTTTTCTTCTTTCTTTTCTTCGGTGACCATATTCGTTAGGGACTCATTCTCGAATGCTTCATCCGCCCTCATGTATTTCCACCCGAGCCAACATATCGGCAAAATTGTGGGGGTAAATCTTCTCTAATGAGTAGCGAAGACTATTTCTCAGTAATCTATCCTTCAAGATGGCCATTGCGATCGATTGATCTAGATCGTAAACTTTCAATTCAGCCGCATTGAAGTGACCAAGGTAGGATCAAATTGATTCTCCCTCTTTCTACTTTATGTTCATTAGGGAGTCCGATCTTTTTGCTACCTCCTGCTGCTCATGAAATGGCCCACAAATAGTTGGCCCATCTGGTCGAAGGAATAGATTATTCATGGCTTCAAACTTGTGTACCAATGCTGGCTTTGCCTTTCAGAGTTGATGGAAAGGTTCGGCAAAGGGCGGCATCGGTTGCCCCATGAATGAGCATCAGGGACTTAAAACTTTCAGATGATCCACAGGATCAGTAATCCCATGGTAGCTCTCCAGCTGTGGCATCTTGAAGTTGCTGGAGAGCAGTTCTTGCATAATCCGGATGCTGAATGGTAGGTCAGTGCTGTACCCATCATCACGTGTCAGTACCTAGTGGTGGATTGCTTCGATCCACTTGTTTATTTTTCAAAGTCTACGGTCAATATCCGCATCTCGGGTAGTACAATTCTTTGAGCACGATGGGGGAGATCATCGGCTGGGAGTTAAGTCCTGCCTAGAATGAGAACTTGGAGACCGCCGTCTTCTTCGTTCTGGACTGTGGGACCGACTGTGGTGAGTTTATCGCTTCCGGGATGCCGGTGTAGGTTGTTGTATAGGGTTTGCTGGCTGTAGATCCACCACCGATGCAGCGTTGGTGGTGCTATTACTGCTACTGGTGTCGGCACTACCGCCATCGGTACAGCATGAAGCTGCTGCATCATTTGGACAATGATGGTCAAAATCTGCACCTACTGAAATAGCAGATTGAACTACTCCGCACTAATGATTACCACCTGCTACAAAAGTGACTGGGGGACCTTCGACAATGGTTGCACCGAAGCCTGCTGACTGGCCGCGTTCTCCATAAGCTAGGAGGTAGCAACGATGTTAGATCGTCGGGAAGACATCCTGCGTGGGGCCATAGTCTTGATCTTTTTCTCCTCACAATTGGGTCAGATCCTTTCTCTAGTGTCAATCTATTATCATTGAAATCTGGGACTCGATCGACTGAAGCAGTGGTGCAGCCTCCCGGAAGAGAAGCCTGCAAGGTAAGTCTTGGTTGGAGTTGGCTCCGGCGAGGATCCTCCGATACTTAAGTCACAAATCAGGAGAAACAGATGAGGAGGAGTGTGGAATAAGATAGTGCACACGTACCTTGGGGGTCCTCTAGAGATTTTTTGTAGGCAAGGACTAGAGAGCCATTTTAGATAGGTTACGTGACCGATTTAAGCACGATATGCCTAAATTTTATTCAATATTTTGAGATCGGATGGTTACACCTGTCTTATATGTTCCAAAGCCAAATAAGTATCGTGGAGACTTTTGAATTTTAAAATAAGGGTGCAGATTAAATTGAATCGGCTTTTTTGTTGAGATTTTAGTATGGTATGATGGAGGTGGTGCCGAAGGAAGAAGTGACTGGAGCCAATTGCGTTCAGTGAGATAAGACCGACAAAGGCTACAGTATACCTACGGCTGAAATCAAAGATCACTCAATTCAGGTATATCCGATCATCTATAAATATTGGACAGATGTTGGATGTTAGCTGCCATAGAGATTGAGACAGGCATAAGGCCAAAGTCAAGATAAGGTTGAAATCAGGATCGGCTAATCTTGGATGATCTACTTAAGGGGATCACTAGAAGTCAAGGATCGTCAGAAGTCGAAGCTAGGATCGAAAGGTCTTAAGTTGTGTACTGAATGACTTCAGATGGTTCTTTTATGATACAAGAGAAACGCGTATTCCTTCGGGATTGAACACTTCCATCCCTGACTACACCGTGACATCATCTTTGCATACCACATCACCTGTCTGTCCACTAATCCATGTCTTCGGTTTGGGTGATAAATTTTCCCCCAACAATATGTATTCAAGTTAAATTGAAGAATAAGTAACAAAGAATCATCAAATACACAAGGAATACTCAAATTAGCATCAACAAATGATTTAAATCCTTTAATTCTTTATAACAAAAGAGCCATAGAACAAGTAGTCCTTCATTTGAGACATTAAAAACTAAAGAACATTGAGCTTCCTAAAACAAAGTACGACAAATCTGCTGCACGGCTTTGATTGAAAAAAAAAAAATTTCTCGTCCTAATGAGACAACATATACGAAAAGGAACTAAACAATCAACGTAAGTCATGCACAAATCATCCATCAGCAAATTCAATCTGAAAATAATAATAATAATAATAATTAGTTCATAAACAAATAAATAATTTATAAAAGCAAGATATATTAGTAGAAAAGAATGGAAAAATGTATTATGTGCAATTATCTTTGTAGTCCAATTCTTATTAATAGCTCTTTTATGACATGGTTAATTTACGACCTGAACTTGAATCATTTGGACCAACGGATTTCTGGTAATGAAAGAGCTCCTTCTCTGGTTTCTAAAGATCTCTCCTGATCATTAACCAGATCAACTGGATAAGATCCTACGGTTCATCAATTTGTCTCCTGTCATGAAATCTATGCTACTTGCTGTATGACCAACCAATGGTCTGATCCACCATCATATTGTCTCAAAGTTCATGATGTTGTGGCTTGTATTACAGTTCTTTGGATCTATTTTACAAACTGTAAACAGGTTAAAGTTTTGAACCCAGGGGGTGTTTGGTTCACGATGGAAATCTGAATTAGAATTGATTGAAATGGGAATCAGAATAATCATATTTCCAAATATTTGATTCGTGATCGGAATTAAAATTGGAATTAGAATAGAGATTCGAATCTTTAGGGAGAGTCGGGATTGGGTTTTAGGAAGATTAAACTATTCCAATTCCTCTCTGAAATTAAAATAAAAATAAGACTCCCCCCAATCAAATGATTAGAATTAGAATCTTCTATTTCTATTCTCATTCCAGACAACTCTCCCCAAGCAGATACTCCATAAATGGACTATTATCATCTAACTAGAAATTATAGATCGTAAAGCCTTTGCTTCTCAACAACTTTGTAGCATTGAACAGTGATCAAAGAAGTGCAACTCATCAGATGAATATGAGATTTACCAATCAACATTCTAAAGAAGAAACATACAAATCTCATTCACATGAACATTGAACAAAGCAATACAATAATTGAGGACCCATTTCATATTTTGTATGAACCATAACTTAAAAGCATATTGGCTGGATCATATTGGGTAACGCAAGCTTTTTAACCGAAGAAATAGGAGAATAGTGTAACATCGTCTTCACCTATTTCTTATGCATTTGTCCTTTCAAAACTCATCATAATATAAGCATATTATTTATTATCAAATAACATGAAAAAGTAGCAGCAGGGTAGGAATAGACAAAAATGAGAGAACATTGGCTACATTAGATAGAAAATAGATGAGCATAGGAACATACTGAGTAACAGCAGAATTGAGCTTTGCTCATCGGAGATGGTGATTGGACTGAAGGCAACGGATAGGAGTGATAAATTTGGAAGAAGTGCTAAAGATAGGACTCAAGAAACCATCTGGACTCATCTCTCGGAAAAGCAATGGGCAAAGAGGGTCTTTTATAGTTTTAGGTATTTGTTTGGATGGCTGGGCCTAAAATCTTGTATAAATCATGGGTTCAGGCCAATACAGCTATCTAAATGAGATCTAACCCAATCTTATTTAGATAGTTGCATGAGGCCAAACTCATGTTCCTATGGAATTTCCTAAACAAGCCCTTAAGATTTCTTTCTAGACAGGATTTTTGAGTGGTTTTGAGATTTCTTGGATCTGCTTTGAGGCAAAGTATCAATGATCAATGAAAACAACTTGGGAGACAAGAGATGGTTGACAACTGACATGGCTAGAGTCGAGGATCTACTTCCATGCTAGGAATTAATAGAATAGCTCAGTCGAGGATCTACTTCCATGCTAGGAATTAATAGAGATAGCTATTCGAAGTCGAATTAGAAGGGAGGGAAGAGGTCTAAAGGGCAGGGGAGCAAGATTGCTCTCTACCAACAGGAGCAAAGAGTTCAGTTAGTCGTCAACATACACGCACGCACGCACACTAAGATAGGAAAACTGCTGCAGAGATGAGCGATGACTAGCCAATGGAATTATAAAGTTTGTTGAACTAAGGACTTTTCTCAACAATTTGATCCAACTGCTGGAAAAATAGTATGCATATACAAAATTAGCCTACCCAGCATACCAGATCAATGTTTCTTATAAAACTACCTAAGGTATCATATGGCAGCGTTTTTAAAATGCATTGGCAAAAGTATGATGCTAATTCTTTGATGTATAAGACAGATCCTTTAATTTGCCTTCAAACTGGATGAACTGTTACCACCCAAATTTGATGTATAAGACATCCTTTTAGCAGACGCACAAATCCAACCTGGACTGAACTGAAAGCCCTTGATTAGATATAGCTGCTACCCGAGCAGCTTTAAACCTGCTTCCTTATGCTGCAGTCAGGACCCACTCCTAAGGAAATGCGACGGTTGCAATTTATACAGCCATATGAAATGAGCTTCATGCGACCTGCAAACTCAGAATATGCACTAATAATCTTTTTTCTTTTTTGGACCAATAGAAACAAAGAAAACATTGTAGCAGGACAAGCGCAGGATAGCGCAACACATCTGTACAAAAAAGGATAGGAGTGGGACATCACAAATTCCTCCTGCTCAATTCACTTTACAGTTATAGATATAGTTGCAGCTTTATAAGATTACAAATGCTTCTGAAACTTTGGTGTAGTAGATACCGGTAACCTGGTCATACTGCAGAGCACTAGCCATCCATTGACATGATAGAGCACAAAAAAAAAAAAAAAAAAAAAAAGGGCTCTTGAAGGAGTGGAGATGGATGTATTTGTGCACAGCCTGCAATTTCAGTATGAGAGTTTATCAGTCTGGTAAGGAGTACACATGCAAGAAGAAATTTAACCAGGTAAGCAGGCTAGTTAATGTCTTACAATGCTGCAAACAAAATTTCAGCTCAAGGCAGGCAGCCTGATTCCATGCTCCAGTTGATCAAGCAGCTGCATTTCCTCGAACAGCACCAGCAACATATATTGATTCCCCTATGAGATTCTTCTCTCGCATATTTTCTTCGTAGTCTAATACTACACATTAATCATAACCAAGTTAAATTTGTTATTTCTTAAAAAAGATGCACTTGGTCATGTAGAATTTTGTCACTTTCTGATGCATTCCAAACTTCTCAATTCAAAAGCATGTCAAAGATGCAAAGGGTCCAAGATGTCAATAAGCCAACAATAAGACAACAAAGACTAGAGAGATGCATCCATCTGGAACATAAACAAAAACTGTTGCTTAGTAGGATCTTTGAAATTTACATGGAGGAAAACCTACAAAGGCAAAGTACAAATTTTGCATTAGTAGGACTCAAGTCATTCGGCCTTCTATGAATTAGGACATTCATATAAAGTATCCAGTGCAACAAATGGATTCACTAGTATATGGGAAAAACTGAAGAGACGCCAATGTAATTTGGAAGATTCATGAATGCAGACCATTTATAGAGTACTCAACTCGACTAAGCCTCAATCCTAAACTAATTTGGTCAGCTACATGAATCCTTTTGCTGCACTCTGCTCTGTTTAAGGCCATACTTTTTTGTCACTTCATCCCACATGATTTTTGATCTATCTATATCCCTCTTCCTTCAACATGTCCCAAATCACTCCTTCATACTAGTGCATCTCTTGGTCTATATTATATATATCCAAACCATCTAAGTCATCCTTCTCTAAGTTTATTCTCAATTAGCACTACCTCTTCTTTTCTACAATAACTTCATTTCTTATTCTATCATTTTTTGTATTACCACAGAGCTATCTTAACATTCTGATTTTGACTATACTCATTTTATGCGCATGTTGTTTTCTAACTGCCCAAAATTCTATACTACAAAGCATGGCTAGTTGTATGACTGTCCTAGAAGTTTTTCCTTCTACATGACATGTATCGCACAATCATATAAAAATGCAGGTACACTTCATTTTAGTCAACCTGCTTCAATCTTATGGATAACATCCTCTTCAATCTCCCCTTGCTTATGAATAATCAATCCCACATACCGAAAATGTACTCTTAGAAACTTCATGGTCCTTAATTTCTCTCTACCTTCATCTCTATTTCTAATTTTACTAAAAATTATGTTCCATATATTCCCTCTTGATCCTACTTAATCTAAAACCCTTAGATTAACTTAAACCTTAGTTTCATCCACTAATATTATATCATCCATAAATAGCATGTACCAAGGATATGCCTATCAAGCTCATCTATAACCAGTGTAAAAAGGTAAGGATCTAGAGCAAATCCATGGTATAAACCTATTGTACTTGGAAACTCACTAGTATTACCGCCAGTAGTTCTCATATTGTAACCGCTCCATTGTGTATGTCTTTAATCACATTAATATATCTAATAAAATCTTCTTCTTTTCTAACACACACCATAAGACTTTTCCAAGAACTCTATTATATGCTTTCTTTAAATCAATAAAAACTATATGAAGTCTTGTGGGTTTTTTTCATATTTCCCTATAAGCTTCAAAATATAAAATAACTTCCATGGTTGACCTTCCTAGCATAAACCAAATGGTTCTCTAATATTTGTGTCCTACCTCAATCTATGCTCAATCATCCTCCTTCAAAAAGTTTAATAGTATGGCTCATGGGTTTAATTCATGATGATTAGAACAATTTTGAAATTACCCTTATTTTATAAATCAATCTATAGTGCTCTTCCTCCATTCATCAAACATCTTCTTGATCTTTCAAATCTTATTAAATAAATTAATCAACCAAGTTATTCTTATGTTAAATAAACACTTCAAACCTCAATAAAGATGATTCAACCACTTTTCATATTTTCATTTTCACCTCAGATACTCTAACCCCATGCATGGACCATATTTTTATCCTTATGAAACTAGTAAAGCATTCTAAATCGTTTACATGGCTTTCATTGAATAGCTTATCAAATAACTCCATCTTTCTTTGATCCTATCCTCAGCCAATTTTTTTTTATTTCATTTTTGATATATTCAACCTAAGTCTCTAATTTCCTTCTCTTAGTTTTGCAATCTTATATATCACTCTCTCCGTTCTTAGTTTCTAACTTATGAGATAATTCTTTATATGCTTTCAATCTAGCCACTTGTACTACCTTCTTAACTCCCTCTGTAGCCACCTTCCATATGTTTCTCTATTCCTACATTTGGATGGTCTTCTATAGCATTCTTATTTAGCCTTCATCACCAACCGCACTTTCTTATTCCACCATCCATTTCTTTTTTTTTTTATGGATGGCTATTTTCCTTTGATTGTCCTAATACTTCTATAGCCCCTTTCTTAATACTATAAGCCATCTCGTTCCATATGGTATTGATTTCTCCATCTAGACACATTTTCCTCTCTTTAACACTCTATCCTTAAAAGTCATTTGTTTCTCTTGTAAATTCCACCATTTAGTCCTTAGGTTTCTATTTTCCTCTGGCCTTCTCTTCCATTTCCTAACTCAAGTATCCAAAACCACTAATTTATGTTAGAAACCTAAACTATCAGCCAGTATGATCTTTATATAATACATGATCAGACATTCTGGTAAGGAAGAAATCTATTTAACAAGTATTATGCCACTTATAAATATTCAAGTGGGAGTTTCGATTTAAAGTACGTGTCAGCTAATACTACATCATATGCCATTGCAAACTCTAAATGGCATTTTCCTCTCTTGTTTTTATCTCCAAAATCATAATTACTATGCACCCATTCAAAACCAATATTATATTTCCCCACGTGCCCATTCGAATGTCCTCCAATAAATAATGAGAATCGCTTGATTTACTCCATCCCTATCCTTCCAAAAGCATTGCTTTGTAGCATCATCCAATCCTATTTGAGTAGTATAAGTATGAATGATATTAATGGACTCCTCTCCTAACACTAATTTTATGAAGATTATTCCATCTCCTAGTCTCTCAATATCTAAAATCCTGTCTTTTAAACTCTTAACTACAATAATTCCTACTTCATATTTATCCTATCTTTCCCATATACCAAATTTATAACCCATCTTATCAATTTCCTTTGATTTTCTTCCATCCATTTAGTCTCATGCTATGTTAACTTTCCTCCTAGTTATCATATTTATTAGTTTCATCAATTTCCCCATCAACAGGCCTAAATTCTAAGTTGCTAAACAAATTCTACTTTCCTAGACTAACTTCTTTATCACACCTGTCCGCTAAAGTATGAGAACTCTTGCCTACTTCCCACCACATCCAAGTATTGATGAGACATGTTGCTTCTAGGAAACGCCCTGGTTAACCCTTGCTCACTTTCTACTACACCTAGGGTCCAATGCAGCATGTTGCTAGTACAGTAAGCTCCAATGATTTTCTTATATAGATTCATATTTATAGGATGTGACTATAATTTTATGGTGACCATCAACCTACCGCAACCCTCCTTTGCACAAGCTTGAGAGTGGCTATGTATAAAACATAAATGGAATTCCATTTATAGACTACTAATTCCAATAATCAAATTTCCAAGATGCTTTTGATATAAAATGGCACATTAGATGTCAAAAACAGTTCAGATTCTCCATGAAAGACCAAGTTAATATAGTAGAATACCTCTAGGAACTATCTACAAACTCCTAGAGTGCTGGGCATGAAAATGTCAAGCTTTCAGAGACACCTGATTATTGTATGAAAAGAGCTACCAAGGAACAATACCTAAGCCACTTCCTTCTAGTCTAAATGAGGGTAAGAACTCATGAGCTGCAACTAGTTATCAAAGTGTGAATCCGGTTCTCATTCCTCTTTCCTGCACAACTATAACAACAAACAGCTTAAAGGAATTTTAGGTGTTTTCATAATTACCTGTCTCTTCCAGTCCATTCCCGCTCTTCCCCTAGGTTTGAAGTGCTCAATTCCAAGTAAGCTTACTCCTACTCCCAATCTCTACTATAATAATGCAAAAGGCTCTAAGCCTGACGATGCATTCATCTGTGAATCTCCATCTACAAGGCCTTTAGTTTGAACCTCCATCAACGAGCCATCCACAAATCCCATGATAAACACAATCCTCTTGCAGTAGCTACATCCCTCACATATCTTCTTTAACTAATGTTTAAGAAAGAATGTATTACTAAATTGGGGAGTATATGTATTAATGAAATCATAATTAATAGTCCACCAAATGGCTATCTAGACTAGCTTTCTTACTTATTCAAATGATAGTTTAAAAATGTCATATGGATGTTTAACAAAGAACTAAAGCCGTATATTGCTTTCGTAACAAATACTGTAAAGCATGAGAAAGATAAACATTCTAATTATTAGTATTTTATGAAGCACATGTTAGCCCCATGAAACTTATTTTTAGAGCCTCAAACCACTAGCAGGTTGGAAGATTAAATTATATTAAAAAAAAAAAAAACAAAGATATACCTGTTATCTTGCTTCTGGCCTTCACCCAACCTAGCAATGAAATTTGATAACACTGCTGAGTCATTACAAGTGTCTCTTTCTGATAACCAATCTTCCTCAAGCTGAACATTAGCATCCCTATACAGTAGCCAAGTCACTGACATCAACAACAATGAATGTTTATGTGCACATCTGTGCAATCGTATCTATGTATGAGGATTGACTCATTGGAATAACATATATTAAGTCAAAAGTCAAAGAACTACTGCCATTTTAGGGAAGATTGAGGATATACCTCCTTAAGCTAAGAACCTCATAATTTTTCCGCAGATAATCAGCATACTTTGTGAGAACATCTTGTGCATAATCTTTACCCACTGTTCTTATTGCAGCTGCATTGAGTAAATTTTCTAGAGAACCATGCCTTTTCAAGAGCTTCAAAGCTGTCTTACGACCAAAACTGGGGGCCAAGTGTTGAATTCCAGGAACACCATCAGCTTCATCTCCCATAAACACCCTAAATATAGAAAGCTTTTGTCAGAAGCAAGGTGTAGGCAAAATGTCATGCAGCAGGTAGTAATTTACAGCTTAAAAATAGTTTACAAGTTCCATCATATTAGAGTA
This sequence comes from Elaeis oleifera, assembly GCA_000441515.1. Taxonomy (NCBI): domain Eukaryota; kingdom Viridiplantae; phylum Streptophyta; class Magnoliopsida; order Arecales; family Arecaceae; genus Elaeis; species Elaeis oleifera. The sequence goes on from KE506232.1 coordinate 31,293, forward strand.
ATACCACAATATCTGTAAGCTAGAATGCATTTTACAAGTATAGATAATTTCATCAGCTCTGCTGCTGATGTGTGCAATTACCATTACTGAGTTAAAACCCAACAAGTATCATAATTTATTCTAATAAATTACCATTCCATGACTCGTACTTTATGAGCTGGAAACAATCAAACTTCTAAACTGTGCAAACTAAACTCCTTTTAAGTGTAAAACTAGGACCAGAAGCTGAAAATGAAGAAGATATCATTAGTGCCTGACATAATAAAAGATACAAAAAACTCACCTACAAATAAATATATCCAGTGTCTTGCTTATCTACAATCTTGGCCATCTTCAGAACTGTTTCCTCATTCTACTGTATCAGCGGAAGTCTTACGACAATTGACTTATGTATCTTTGACTATTTATGAGGCTAATGTAATTCATCAGAGATGTTGTTCCTAGGACAGAAGGTTGAGTAAATGCATGGTATGTTGAAACCAATGTATTTACATGTGGTAACAATAAGTTATCTTCAAATGCCTTGTTCTTTAAGCTTTAAAAAAGAATTTCAATGCATATTACTATTTTCAGTTGCACAAAGTCTTCATGAATTGAATAGCAGGCAACTGGAATGTGATCCTCACAAAATTAGTTGTTAACTAGCACCACAGAGAGAATAAATATTGTCTTCTTCTGAAATGGAGAAATGCTAAATCTTAAAGTGATACCATCAATAACCTAGGCATTCGGAGAAGAATATTACACTCTAAATGACAATAGTAAATGAGGATCTGTTTTATATGTGTTGATATCAACACAAAACCCTATGAATGATTTAGCAGAATTACCAGTAATGCAGAACACAGAACAATTACAATCACAAGAAAATGGAGGAATGCATATAAAAATGTGCTGTGTATGTATATGTGTGTGTATATATATCTATATGTGTGTGTGTGTGTGTGTGTGTGTGTGTATATGTATTATTTCATATATATGTTAGTTTGTACATACATATATACATAGTATACATATACCATGAGAGTTTCTACTGATAGCATGACTACTCACAGTAAGTAAAGCAGCTGCTACTTTACGTAAATGTTTATATATGGACGCATGGTACATCCTTTTAAACTTGTTGATTACTTATCATGTATTCTGACCTCTTGTTTGGGCATGTATGTATGCAAAACTTTACATGTTACATAAAAATAAATAAATAAAATAAAATAAAAATAAATCAAGAGAAAAAGAAAAAAATGAAGCTCTAGCATTCTCATAGGTAATTCGCAGCAAGCATATAAAAATTGCATGGATGACAGAATGCAACACAAATGTCTTGTACTCACGAAGGCTCAAATCAGAGCTTGGGTCACACTTATACTGGGCAAGGTAATGCCTTAATGTGTAAAAAGACCAACGACCAAATTCAGGCATGGGCATAACCATTTGCACATCCTCAGATATCAGCTGCTTGAAATCTTTATCTGGAGAGCCAATAACAACACGAAATCCTTTTGTAAAACTTGATCTGTAAGCGTTGCTACTACATCATCTGCCTCATAGCCGTTTACTTTAATAACCTGCATCACTTATCATTTAAGAATCATTACTTGGCAGTAAAAGATACCACAGGTTGCAATATATCAATAATGAAGCATCTAATATTTCCTATGGTGCATGACTTAAAAATCATTAAACAATAAGGTAGAGAACGTGCAATTTGCTATTCCTTGATACTTCTATTTATATACCACAAGAAAGCAGAGCACAGATTGGGACAACTAAGCAAATGAGTATCATCCTCTGAAAAAAAGGATGGCAACAAAAACAATTTAATTGCCACATTTTTTCCTACTCCCTTGGAGAAGCAAAAACAATTCCATTATTGAGAGAATTCCAATATGACATTCTCAAAAAAATAAGGTTCACACATTCTGATATGTTAAAGCTTTTGCTAAGGTAAATTGGTGCTTATACTGAAGCGTTGCAATGCTATGTTCAACTGATGCCAGGACAGTAAGCATTATTTTTGATAGAGCACCAAACATGAGACATGAGAATCATGTTTCTATTCATGACATAAAACTTGTGCCTTTCTTATTTTTGCCATCCCTTTATGAAAAATGTACTTAGCTTCTTTTGCTTTGCAGAAAGAGAAATACTGAAGAATTACCCCTAATCGTAACCGAAACAACAAGCCCTTATCCAAACTATGAAGGCTACATCCACTGCCACTATCAATACTCAATTCTTCCTTACAGCAATTCATTTATGCTATTTTAGGTCTTATTGCTCAAATACTTGATCATTTGACACATGAGTTACTCTCCTTAAGAAGTCCTCTTGGGCCTTATTTGCAAGGGAGCATACCATCCCATTCAGTTTTTTGCACCTTCATTATCAATGTTGTAGGACTTGAGTTTTACTCAATTTTAAAAATATTGTTGTTTCACCAATATCCACCTTGGCATGCTCACATGTGCGACACCTGACTTATGGGGTAAATCCTATTTATTTATCAAATTTTTGATCCGCACAAATAGGTGGCATTGTTGCTGTCTGAGACATGTTCTCCATGTCTCAAAATCAGACAGTGATCCCACAAACCCTTAAATCACCTTGCAATTTCTCCCACCTAGCCAAAATTCTCCACTGAATATGATCTCTCCATTCTTTTTATAATACAATTTTTACCTTTGGGATCTTCTAACCATCAAGTTTGACTATGCCTCCATGTTTAGTTATACTTGCATTAAATTTTCCATGTGCTTAACCATATTTCCAACAAACACATTCAATATGAGTACAAAATAGGGGCTGAAATTTATAATCTGAACTGCAACCGATCCACTTTAAGTAGGTCCAGATTTAGCATACGCATGTCCAGGTTGTGAACAAGTTGACCTGATTTATCGTATTTATTAAACAGGTTAGGTTTAGGTTTAGAAATTTGACTTATTTAACCTATTTTGACCCATTTAATGGTTGTGTTGGGTCGTGACCCACCTATTTACGGCTTGTTTAACCTGTTTAAAATCCATTTAACTCTGTTTATCCCGATTCAACCTGTCTACTAAACATATTAGATGGTTGGGTTGAGTTACCTGTTTAATAAAAAGGTCAGGTTCAGTTTTCATTTTTTGTCTTATTTAATAAACAGATTGTTTCAGGTTATAGATATTGACCCAACTGTATCTGCCCAACCTGACCAGATTGCCACCCCTGTAAGGTTGGAAGTGTTTTGGGAACCCTTGGTTGAAACCAAATATGATTAAATTTAAAACTAACCTGCCTCAACACATGTATGTCTAATACTTGTTAAAATACACTTGAAGATCAATTTAAACACACCCTTTGTGCATATTTTTCCCTTTCTTCAAACCCCACCATATTAGCTCTCATGGTTTTCCTGCATATGCATATCCAACTGAAAGCTTTTGAAGATTTAGTCCATTCCTTTAGGACCTTTCTGACAGTCATTTAACCAAGAGAATAGGCTCCTTCCTCAGCTATCTGTATGACCGGATAAACTAGTTATCAAAGATTATTGTAATTATTTTCCGAGATTAATTTCATGACAAGTGGTGTATGTGTTTGGTCAACCATATTCTTTAGGGGGAAAGAGAATTGGGCATCATAGCACTTAGTTAAGCAGAAGATGTTCCTCATATCTGTTGGGTCATGTTGGCTAACTTGTTATCTCCCACAATGCAGCTAGACTACTGCTTAGCATTCAAGGAGAGTGATCAAGTTACTTACTGAAACCACCAAATATACAATCATCAGCATAGTAGCTACCAAACATTTAATTTTTGAACCAGCACTATATTGAATTAAGTTTTAACTATAACAACCAAAGCTTGGATTCTAGAGCAAAAGATGATTTCCCCTCACTCACCGGCACACTGCACTTTGAAGAACATCCATGACTTGCCGCTCAGCAGAGCTCAGACCACTATCAAAACCCCGACAACTCTGCGATGCCAAAATTGCCTCAAAACCCTCCTCCTGTGGGCCTTATATGAAGGGAGCAGCTGCCTCCTGTACTCATTCCCCTCTTCCCCATCCAATACCTATAAAGAAACAATCTCTACTTGAAATTAGCCCCCAAGATATCACTTTTGGTGTCCTAATGGAGAAATTAGACAAGATTGTCGGGCTTACAGCAATGACAGGATCGCGCAGGCTGACTTCGTCGAAAAAAGTGCAAGCCAGCGGGCGAAGGAAAGTAGGCTGGGTTCGGCTCCCTCGTAGCAGAGGGGATTCACGTCCAAGAAGAAGACCCTTACCTTGCCCTTGAGGTGTTTGCGGGAATTCCCCAACGGCGCAGCGACCTCTTTAGCGGGGAGAAGGAGCGGCCCTTCGGTCGAGGGCCTCTGGGAGGAAGCAGAGAACCTCCGTCGAGCGAGAGAGAGTGGGGAGAGACGGGGAGTTTAGCGAGAGAGATGCGGACGGGTTGAGGGGCACCCCAGGCGTTCGATACCACCGCCATGAGAGAGAGAGAGACTTGTCTGGTTTTGGGTCCAATTCCTGGCTCCACGACGTTGTTGACTCGTTTTTGCCCGATGTCTAATGCGAATCTACCACTACTAGGACGTGATCTTGCTTCTTTGGCTCGGCGGAGGCACAGCGGTGGTCTCATGGATTCCATATTTTAGATTGCACCTCACAGCATAATTATTAATTATTAAGAAGATAGATATTTAATATAGTTTATTTTTTTTCAAATAATTTTAATCAAATTATTTTTTATTAAATATTATAATATTTTAGATAATATTATAATATTCTGGATAATATTATGATATCTTATTATCTTTTCATAGAATGCAACGGAATGTTATAGAATGCAACAAGACATCATAATATTATTATAACATCATATTAGTTTTATGACATCCCGATCATTATTTATAAGATGTAATAAGATGACATCCGATTAGATTTTATGGCATTTGATTTTTGTAGTATCTAATTTTATAGTATTTACTAATTATTTATAGGATGAAACAGAATGTCATAGGATATAACAAGACGTCATAATATTATTATGACATCGTATTAGTTTTTATGATATTTCGATAATTATTTATAGAATATAATAAGATGTCATAGGATATAATATAATGTTATAATATTATAATAATATCTTATTATTTTTTATTATAATAACATATCGTAATATTAATATGATATCTTATAAGATTTTATGACATCCCGATAATTGTTTATAAAATACAATAGAATGTCATAGGATGCAACAGAATGTCATAATATTATTATAATATCCTATTAATTTTTATGATATCCTAATAATTGTTTATAGGTTGGAATATGATGTCATAAGATGTAACAAGATGTCATAATATTATTATCACATCCTATTAGTTTTTATAACATCCTGATAATTGTTTGTAAGATGTAATAAATTGTCATATGATGCAATAGGATATCATTGAAGCAAAATAAAATAAAAAGAGAGAAAAGATATTTTAGTTAAAAATAAAAAAAAGCTAAGCTGTATTAAATGCTTGTCCCCTTATTAATTGTGCTATGTGGCCCAATCCTATGAAATGATGCATTTTTTTCTCTATCGAATGCAGTGGATAAAGAATTTCTCCTTAGCTAAACTTTTAATAAAAATGCACCGGATTGGACCCAATCAATTGGCACTAAGACCGGAAATAGGCTCGAGATGAGCCAACTTAGGTTGGGTTACATGCTAAGCCTGGAAGATTTCAACGAGTTTAGGGATCCTTCTTTTTTTTTCCTTTGTGGTGGGTGGGCTTGAGTATACCATTGGGCTGGTCTAGATCCGACCTAAGTGTAAGCCCGAACAAGGCCCAAAATGAGCCTGAATTCAGATCTAAATAAGTCTTAAATTCTTCATCATTTTCCTAAATCTTTGGGCTTATAACTATTGAGTGTTGGTGTTTTGAGCTATTGTGGAATCTTTTGAAGGCATAATAGTTGGATGTGATTCAAGATATATTTAAAAAAATAGAATTTTGAATTTGTGATTTAATCTACTACGATCTACTCCATAAATTCAGACCAGCCTAATCGAATTTGGGTCGGCCTTGAATCCGAGTAAACTTTTGGGCCTAAGCCTGATCCTTATCCCAAAAAAAATTTCAAGATGGGCTTGGATAGGGTATAACCCGGTCCAACCTAGCTCGTTTCAAGCCCTAATTGGCAGGCAAGAATAAGATTTGGTTCCATCAAATAGATTCAACTCCACATGGATGAGGTCCGTGTGATGCAGTAGACAGTAAAGAGCCCCTTTCCCTACGCCCATGTATTAAAGGCAGAATTCAATCCTAAATCATATGATTTATCTACAATAATTTTATCAACTTGGTACGCTGGCACACTTTTGATAATTTGAGTCTTTAAACTATTTGGAATATGTGTTCTTAACGTGGAGCATGTATTGTGTTAATATTATTCTAGAATATCACATGATTCTAGAATGTTTTCTCGTATATTCTTCCGTATATCCTTCCATATATTTTCTATGAATATTCTAAAATATCTCATTATTCTAGAATATTCTCTCATATATTCCCCATATGTTATCTGTATATTCTCTATAACTTCTGTTAGCTTTTCCATGTATACCTGGCCGTGTAGACAATAAATATTCCATACATTATATATGTCACGTCTCCGACCCGAGATAGTGAGCCAAAGGTCATGGCAACCACAGCATACTCATAGAAAATTTTCTCTACAAGCATGCAAGGCATCTTATCATACTATCATAAAATAACAGTGAAATAATTAGTCAATAATTTAAATCAAAAATATAACAATCTAAGTTTCAAATAAAAATCTTAATATCTCAATAAATTCAACAATGTTCAATAAGCCTTACACCAAATTCAATAAGACTTTCAATCTAAATAAAAGTATGGAGGTTCTGCTTCTAATCATTTTTTTATTCATATTTTGTATCCTCTTAATTTCTCAACATCTATAAAACTAATAAAATATGAGATAATGAAATAAACAGTCCAGTAAGAAATGATCACTTTCAATAGATTTCATCAGATATTAAAATAATAATTATTTATAAAAATAAGCATATAGAGTTTATCAATTCAAAATCAATTTTAATTATGCAATATAGTTCATGCTAAATTCATTTATTTTCAAAAGTTCAAGTTTCTTTCGAAATTTAATTTTTTTCATTCTTAAGCTCTTTTCATCAACCATGAGCTATGACCATATTTTTTCTGTGGCAAGATCATAATACCACGTATCATCTTGCGGTGAGCTGCGAATCATCTGGCAGTAAAGTCCTTCAGAATCGCTGGTCTCGCTGATGGTTTGTCGTTGGTCTCGCTGGCGATATGTCGCTGGTCTCACTGGCGATATAAACCCTCAGGATAAATCAATTGTCAATGTATTTGCCCCCATTGGCAGAGTTTTTTACATAGTCAGGTTGTCAGTTCATATCGTTCTTATATCAAAATTCTTCATAAATCATATTTCTTATTCTAATTCGATAAGAAAATATATAATCATGTGGTATCGAAATCAATCAATATAATGCATAACGAAATTGATATATTCAATCATGCTTCATCATAACATATCAAATAAATATTTTTATAATAAATATCATTCATCCAATTCATGTATCATTTCATAAATCATGTTAGAAAATATATTATAATTTATCAATAAATCTAAAAAAATAAAGCATTACTTACCTCATACGCATTCCAATAAATCTACATAATTCTAAAAATTTCTTTCAAAATTTTTTGTTCATAGATCATATCACGATATCCCATGATCAAATATCTACAACCCTATATAGGATCAATTTCAATAATTAGAAAAGATATGAACAATTAAGAAAAATATAATTGATGAATACCCACATCCTATAGTCCAGATGGGTCCGGACATCTAATTTCATCTGGTCAAAATCCAACTAAGACATAGATAGTCCAAAATTTGGCTATCGTACCAAATCAGATTTTTAAAATGATAGGATCAAGATTTTTTCATTAAGTTCATAAATCAAATAGAGAGAGAAAATCAGAAGAGAGAGAATCCATGAGGTACAATCCAAATTGATTAGGTGACATAGTCTAACATCTCAATTGGTCCAATCAAAATAATCTAATCAAGTCATGGTTAAACCAATATACAGATGATTCAAAATAAAATCATAGATGATCAAATCTAGTGGTTCATGGTCTGATCAAGATGCTGGCATACTGTTCGATGACCATAGATCAGGATGCTTTTGCTAGAATTACTCAAACTTATCATCACTCTTCTTATAATTTTAAAAAATCTTAAGACAGAGAAATAATCTAAAGATAAAAATTTTAGAGAGAAAGTGGAGAGAGGATAGGAGAGAGAGTCTATTTTTTTTGTTTTTGTTTTTCTTTTCTTTCTTCCTCTTTTTGTTCTTTTTTTCCTTCTTTTTCTTTCTTTTCTTTCCTTTTTCCTCTTTCTTCCTTCTTCTTCTTCTTTTGTTTAAATAGAACAGGGGACTGTGGTCACCCTTTTTGTTCTTTGGATCGGAAGCCCCATCAGGCATGGGGGTGGCCAATGGCTGTCGGGATTGTGATGGCGCAGTCTAAGAAACCCAGATCGATGGTCGGCATGACCACCGGCACCAGAAAACCAAAAAGAAAGAGGGGCAAAAATAACCCAAAATAGGAGATGATTTTTTTAAAAGAAATCCGACGATTGTCAGTCAAAATTGGGATTTAAAGGCTGAGAAAGATGGCAAAATAAATTAACTTTTAGATTAGAGGATCTTACCTCTTTATCCGACGGTATTTGGCTCAGATTCCATCGGCATGAAGAGATTCATTCGATATTATTGGTGCAAAAATCTGTCGGCGCCGGAGAAGCTGGAGTCGAGGGAGTCGCGGTCGTCGCTGGGACCTGCAAAAGAAGTCTAAACCAGAGTTGGAGTTGCTCCGACAAGACCCTCCGATGCTCAAGTCAGTTCTCTGCCTCAACAGAAATGGAGTGTTCGAATGAGAATTTTAGTAGAGTTTTGAGATAGAGTTTTGAGCTTAGAGAAGAATGTATCTGGGGTTCTCCTTTTATAGATGGAGAGCGTAACTGATTGATAGTGACGTCTGTAACTGCCTGATAGTGGGCCGCTTGGGGCCACGCGGAGTTTGTTACGGAGAGTGGTGGCGTCAGGGGCCGTTCAGAGCCACGTGGAATATGTTGGGGAGAGTGGAGTAATGTCCGTTGTCGTGACTTGTCAGAGAGTGGTGGAGCCACGTAGGATCCGTTACAGGAAATGGAGCAGAGTCGTGGCCATCATTGTGGCTTGCCAGAGAGTGGCGGAGCCGCGTGGAATCCGTTTCCGGAAGAGGAGCAGAGTTGTGGCCATCATTGCGGCTTGCCAGAGAGTCTGGGCCTATCGGCCAAAGCTCGGCAGGGGGCGTCCGGTGGAGCGGGGTAGCTCTCTGTCTGGGAGGAGCTCAGATGTTTCTAAGGTTGCCGGCGAACTCGTCCGGGCTTGTCGGCCAAGCTCGG
>KE506232.1:89191-100719 GCA_000441515.1 Elaeis oleifera
TTCCGAACTTCTATCACAGGAAGATTCCAGCCGAGCTTCCTCAATAAGCTATTCCTGTCCAGGCTTCTACGAAAACGAGCCCCAACCGGACTTCTGTAGTGGATGGACCCCTCACAATCGAACGAACTCCTACAATAGATAAGTTCCAGCAGTAGGACTCCCCCAACGACCAACCATCTCCAGCGTCCCCACACCTCTCCAGTCGCCGACCTTCAACAGTGCCGGCCGACCTCCAACAGTGCCAGCCGACCTCCAACAGTATCAATCGACCTTTAGCAATTCCCTACAAGGGTCTTATAAGTTAGCCTCGTCTCTATAGTCATCGAGGTCTTGAGTTACGGATCTACACACAAAAGATAAGAGAACTCGCTAGACCTATTTTAGCTAGGCCTTTTTGATTTTCAATCAAATCATACTTTTGGAGTCAAATCATAGGTGATTAGACGGGTATTATCCGATTTTAACTAGTTTGCTTCTCCTTGGCTTGCTCAGATTGGCCTTTTGGTGATGTTGACCCTTTAAGGCTAGTTTTTTGGAGGTCATCTCTCTGATAACATAGATCTCACATCATCGGATGTGGCCTTGGATCGACCTCCACTTTAGCTTAAGTGTTTGAAGATCTGTTGTTAGAAAAGAACAATACAGGATAGTAAATAAGGTCTGAAAGCTTTTTACCATGAGAATTGTGAGCTTTGTGCGGGAGCTTTAGGTTTGCTTGACTCCTATTATTTGTCTCAGTTTGGGCTTATTTTTTACTTCAAATTAGTCTGATTTTTACCTCAAATCTGTATGCTTTCACCTTGAATTTGAATGATTTATCTCAGATCTGCATACTTTGACCTCGAATTTTCATGATTTACCTTGGATATGCATGCTTTGATCTCGAATTTGCATGATTTACCTTGGATCTACATGTTTTATCTCAGATCTGCATGCTTTGACCTTGGATTTACATGATTTACCTCGAATCTGCATGATTTTAGCTCAGATCTGCATGCTTTAACCTTGAAAGAATAATGTCCTACAAGCCAATCACATATATAATGCGATGGAATTTTTTTCTATATTTATCTTCTAAACTCATGTATTTGACATTTATTATTAATAAATATAGATATTTTTGATTCATTATATGTTGCATCTTATACTTATTTAAGATTATAATAAATCTCATAGATTAGGGCAAAGATTTTAGGGCCATGATGAGATCATGCTAGTGGGATTTAAATCTTTGATAGTTCTGATCTAAAACATTCTCAATCATTGGTTCATTGAGTCAGAGATCAATGTGTTCGACATGTGCCTTAGAAGTCAATTATTTTTGCTGACATATTTATAATTCTAGGACTCAATTTTGTACTTATAATAATTTATATTAATAAATTTTTTTTCAATCATGTTTATGTGTCCATGATTTATCTTAAAATTAACAACGATGATTTTGTATATTCTCAAGGTGTTAAGAATTTGAGACATACATTAATTAGTAGTTGGTTTCTAAATGCTTTCGATCAAAGGATCATCATGGAGGACAGTGATTAATCCATTCAAGATCGATGCATGGTTCACCTCCCTTGTGGACGGATGGGTCTCGGGTCTGCAGTGTAGGGACACTGGGATGAGGGTGCGGATGGTTGTTAGAGGATAATTTGTACTGAGCATAACCAACATGAGAAACTATTTGGATGTTTACTCACTCGTCAGTGGTTGACTCGATGTTGCAGTAGTGTGAGTGGTCCTTTGACCTGTGGTGTCATCGATTATTTATAGTGAGACTACTGAGTTTAACTATACGTTCTCTTGATCTCTAGCCATTCGGGCCCTTACTATGTATGTTGGCTATAGTAGGTTCAGATTCGCTGTTAGGAGTACGATGCACCTAGATGGAATCTATCGATCTTGATAGAAAAAGAGAAGTACTATGCGATTTACGAGATTGAGTTCAAAAAATCTTTGATCACATCAAGTGTGAATACTGAAAAAGAGTTTCTGTGGGATTCACATATAAACTCGAGTCAAGCCAATCTAGCATATGACTGACGATGGGGTCTGACAAGTTCTCTATAACCTCCGTCAAGTCGGAACTCATGATAGAAGGACTGAATCATACGATAACTACACCTAAGAGTTTACACTTTCATTCTACTAGGTTGCCACTACATACTGCTAGGGTCACTGGTGGATTGTGAGACTCATCGAATGTCGTATTGATGATCGATGATCTTCGAAAGATAGAGCTGGAATTGTTCCAATCCATCGAGAAGAGTTTCAATGATATTGTGATAGAGATCACAATATATCTTACAACCAGAGAGAATGCAACCTATGGGGTTACACATTAAGAAATTTAATCTTAAATTTATCAATTAGACTTGTGAAGTTCTAATTGGATTAGGATTTATTGAAATTCTATTGGATTTAAGAGAACCATGCTAGCACATGGTTAAACCTAATTCTTCTATGGACTATGATTTCTTATTAGATAAGGATTGGATCAAGTCTATTGCCTTGAACCTAATTCAAATCTATTTTGATTTGGATTTAGTAGGGCATCTATTTATGAGCCAAAAAGGATTGAATTAAGTCAATGAGTTGGCTAACTAATCTCTTATTTCTCCCTTGTTATTCCTAATGTGATGTGGAAATTATTGGAAAGAAGACATGGCACCTACCCTTGGATAGGGTGTGAGATAGAGAGAGGGGCTCACTTCCTCTCTTGCTTAGGCATGGAAGAAGAGAGAGAGAGGAGGGGCCACACCCCCTCTCTTGTGCATGAAAATCCTAAGGGGGTGCTAAGTGTTGGCACCCCAACTACCTACCTAATAATTCATGTGGCACCTTCTCATTTTGCCTTATAAGATGAGGGTGCCATATCCACTTGACTTTTGAAGCAAGGGCCTGTGTAATTAGGTCTGATTTTCTTAGGAAGAAGATCAGATTAAAAGATAATAGACCTTATGAGATAAGATCTAATATTTCTAGCCTGATTGGATAATAATTTAGAATCAAGAAAGGCCTATTTAAGGAGATGGTCTCCTAAGGTTTTGTCATTATTGAATTTTGAGAATTCAAAACTCCTCCTCTCCTTCTCCATGCCTCCTCCTCTCTTCTTCCTCTCTTTCCAATGCCCAAGGGTTGGCGTCCATCATCCCATACACCTGAGTTAAGAGGAGTCTCTTCTATAGCAAGAAATAAGGAGAAAAGACTGCAGTTCAAGGATTGTATTGCAGTCAGAGATCAATAGTTGATCAAAGTTCAAAGGGACAAAGATCCTACTTGGAGAAGAAGGATCTATTATGAGAAGAAAGATTCAAGATTGATCTTGATGAATATCTGTAGAGGTCGGATACGTGTGCGGCTCAAGAAACTTTAGATCTAAGATCATCGGTAGCGGTGTATTTCAACCTGTGCAAAGATATTGAGATTCGATCTCATCTTTATTTAATTTTAGATTATATGTATATCTTTATTCTGGAGCTTGGGTAGGATTAGATGATATCTAATGTATGTGGGGATAAAGGGTTTAATTCAATTCGTTTCAGCTGCTCTTCCAAAGATTTTTGAAATCTATGCATGCATTCTACCCGATTTTCTAACAGTGAAATTAGAGCCATTGATTTTTAAGACATATATAATCTAATTATTAGTCTTAGATCTAAAAATTTTATTGATTTAAAATTAATCTTGTGCTGGTATAAGGTTATCCTGGTATAGGGTTTACCCCCTATATTGAAAAAGTTATCCTAGCACAAGATTGATCGATTTTGAGAACTATTTTTGAAATATTTAAATTAATCTTTTATATCTAAAAGTAATGTATATGATATATCTTATTTAATTTTAGATCTAAAATTAGAATAATTAAATATTCACATCGGACTAATATAAGATTGTCCTGATATAGGATTTACCCCTCTATTGAAAAGTTTATCTTAGTTTGATGCGAATCGATTTTTTGAAAATTTTTTTTTAAATATTTAATTATTATTTATATCTAATTATATATATATTTGATATTTATATTTTAGTTTTAGATCTAAAATTTAATATATATATATGATATATATTTTTAGTTCAGATCGGAAACTACTTATATGTGATATGTGATATTACGTTTAGATCTGAAACTGTTTCAACATCATAAGCCACTAATGAAATATAATCTAAAAATTATTTTAATATCTAAAAATTATATTATTACATGTAGATATGGGTTGAACAAATTAGGTCTAGTGATCAAACTATAATTAGGATCAATTGATTAGATCAGGCTAGAACCCATTGTCGATTTTGAGCAGTTGATTGAACCTAATCAATGGTTGATTAAGATTAAGTCTAGAGGGCTCAAAGTCGAGTTTAGTTATAGTTGGTCACATTGATTCACATTTTGATATGAATTGATTGACTCAAAACTAAATTTGACTCAATGGTTCGTGTCCGTTTCAATAAGCTAACCTGATCGATTCTAATCGATCAATTTGGTGTCTAAGACAAGTATCTAGATGGTAATTACTTAATTAATTTTGTTGTCTAACCTGACCAATTCGTTGGTATCTAAAGAAAGCAACGGGGGAACCTCCACTTATCTTAACTTATTTGGTTATTTTGGAAGATTCAATTTCACACAGGGTCGCTTGTTGACTCGAGTTTACCCATGCCGACTAGGCTGGTCAAACATGTGGATGTGCTGACCTAAATTTGATTAGTCGGATGTCAGATTTGTTGATTTAGAAGAGATCTAAATCTAAATTTTCTCACTAAATATTAAGTCTAGAGGTCTTCCATCATTGTAAAGATGCGGGTACCTTCCTAACGTTGACTGTTCTTAACTGATTACAGTGATTTGATTGTATCAGAAAGGTACAACCACTCTATTGGTATTTGATGCTCTGAGGTAGAGATAGGGTTGGGCCCAATAACTATTAGGTAAAGGTCCCAATGATGGCTTTGCACCTGCTAGTGAATAATGGGTCTAACTTAAATAAGAAATGTGCCAATAACTATTAGGTGAGGCCACAGGACTTAGAGACCAAGCCCGCTACATCTTGCTTAGTGAAGTAATGGACAAGGTGTTGTCCACTCATTCATTTATGCTCACCAATAACTGTTAGATGAGGTGCGTATAGATCAGTGGGACCTCAGTACCTACTTGAAATCGATCGTGTATGGGTAAAAATAATGAGAGCTTTGTTTGTTGTTAAAGTTCTTAGAACAAATATTTATTAGTATAAATATCTAACTAAAAATTATTCTCTCTGTAGATAACCATGTCGAGTTCCAACCCTTTAGCTTGTATCCTCGATACCAATAGGTTGTTCGGTACAAACTAAAAAATTAGCTCCAAAATTTCAAAATTATTCTCAATTTTGAAAACTAACCCATGTCCTTGATCAGGATACGCCTGTGTTACCAGCTAGTCCATCTCCTAATCAATGAGCTACACTTGAGAAGTGGATGGATGAGGATAATAAAGTGAAGTGTTACATTCTAGCGTCCATGTCCAATGATCTTCTGCGATAGCATGAAGATATGAAGACTGCCAAAGAGATGCTGACTCACCTGTAAGAGTTATACCATAAGAAGAGTTGCACAGCTCGCTTTGAGGTCTCTCAGAAACTATTCAAAATAAAATGCATGATGGGTAGTCCATCAATGATCATTATTTGACAATGATCAAGGACATCGAGGAGCTTCAGAAGCTCGAGATGAACATGGACAAGAAATTGCAGGTAGATTTGATCTTCCAGTCTCTTCTTGATTTGTATGGATAGTTCATTATGAACTACCATATGAATAAGATTAATAGCACTTTGCCTGAATTACTGAATATGTTGGTGATAGCTGAGGGCACCTTGAAAAATTCAAGGGGTACGGTTCTGACTGTGGAGTGGGCTTCCCCTAAGAGAAAGTTTTCTTCAAGAAGAAGAAGAAGAAGCCTGCGAAGAAGCAAAAGAATGAGGTCAAACCCAAGAAATAGGTTCCAAAGAAGGCTAACGATAAAGGAAAGTGTTTCCATTGCAATATTAAAGGCTATTAGAGAAGAAACTATCTGGCCTATCTGACAACTATCAAGAATAGGAAGAAGGATGGGCCTTCTAAAGGTACATCTGACTTGTTCGTAATTAAAACTAATCTAACGGTTTCCTCTTCTTCTAGTTGGGTTCTAAATTCTGATTCAAGTACTCATTTGTGCACCTCTATGCAGGGTCTTGAAGAAGTTAGAGGACTGAGGGAAGGCGAGATCACTCTCCGGATTGGCAATGGAGCAAAGATTGCTGCATGGCCATTGGGACCTACCCTCTATAATTATCATTAAGAATTAGTTTAATTTTGAAAGATTGCTATTATGTACCTGTAGTCAGTAGAAATTTAATTTCATATCTATACTGGCATAGGATAATTATAATTTTATTCAATAAAGGTATGTGTTCAATTTATTTTAAAATAAAATTGTTGCATGTACTTTCTTGATTGACGGTCTTTATCATTTGCATATGGATACGAGTGTCAATATTAACGAGCAAACTGTGAATGCCATAGGATCTAAGAGACTTAAAGATAGGATTACCCAAAAGTATCTATGGCACTTTAGGCTAGGCCATATAGGAGAGGATAGACTCAACAAACTAGAGAAAGATGGTCTTCTTGGGCCATTGACTTTCAAGTCTTATCTGATTTGTGAGTTTTGTCTTTAAGAAAAATGGCTAATCTGCCCTTTGTGGGATAAGGAGAAAGGACCAATAAGATATTAGCCCTGGTACACGCTGATGTGTATGGTCCATTCGATGTACAAGCCAGGGGTGGCTATGTCTACTTCATAACTTTTATTGATGATTATTTATGGTATGAGTTTGTATATTTGATGCATCATAAGTCTAAAACCTTTAAAAAGTTTATAGATTTCAGACATGAAGTAGAAAAATAGATCAAAAAATTTATAAAGATTCTTCGATCAGATCGAGTAGGGGAATATCTTAATGGAGAATCTCAAGCTTATCTCAAGGATAATGATATAGTCTCACAGTGGACACCTCCAAGGATGTCTTAGCTCAATGAGGTATTCGAAAAGAGGAATCAGACTTTATTAGATTTGATCCAGTCCATGATGAGCTTCATAGACCTTCCTGTCTTTCTCTGGACATGCATTACTTTCTGTGATTCATCTTTTGAATTGAGTTTCCTCTAAATTCATTCCTACCACACCATACGAGTTATGACATGGTAAGAAACCAACTTTTGGGTACCTCAAGATTTGAGAATGTCCGACCCATGTCAAACGACAGTAGGCGGATAAGTTAACGGCTAGGTCCTTTAGGGCTCACTTTATAGGATATCCTTAAGTACTTGAGAAAAATTAAGAATTTATTGTTGGTCTTTAGTGGAGGATCGGAGCTGAAAGTTAAGGGATCATCGATTCAGACTTCATGACCGATGTCGATGATAGAAAATCTATATCAAGGTGCATCTTTTTGTATAATAGTGGTATGATTAGTTAGAAGAATTTCAAGCAGCCGATCATTACAGATTCGATCATGAAAGTTGAGTACATTACCGTATCTAAAGCTACTAAAAAAGTCTTTGGTTCAAAAAGTTTATTACAGAGCTGGGTGTGATGCCATCAGATGCTATTACATTGCACTGCGACAACAACGGCACCATAGTCCTTGCTAAGGAGCCCAGGTCTAACCAGAAGTCCAAGCATATAGAGTGGTGGTTTCACATCATATGCGAATACCTCGAGAAGAAGTTCATCGAGGTGCAGAGAGTCAACTACATACATAACGTGACAGATCCACTGACCAAGTCTCTCAGCTAGCAAAAGATCGAAGCTCACCTTAAGAAGATGGGTCTTAGGTATATGACCAATTGGCTCTAGACAAGTGGGAGTTTGTTAGATATGTGCCCTAGAAGTCAATTATTGACTGACACATTTATAATTTAAATTAATTTGTACTTATAATATTTTATATTAATAAAATTTTTTTTCAATCATGTTTATGTATCCATGATTTATCTTAGAAATTAACAAAGATGATTTTTGTATATTCTCAAGGTGTTGAAAATTTGAGACATACATTAATTAGTAGTTAGTTTTTAAATGCTCCCGATTAAAGAATCATCATGGAGGACAGTGATCAATCTATTCGAGATCGACGCACGATTTTCAGCTCTCTTGTGAAAAGATGAGTCTCGGGTCTGCAGTATAGGGACACTGGGGTAAGAGTGTGGGTGGTTGTTAGAGAACAACTTACACTGAACGTGACCAACATGAGAAATCACTTGGATGTCTACTTACTTGTCAGTGGTTGACTCAATGCTACAATGGTGTGAGTGGTCTTTTGACCTACGGTGTCATCAGCTATTTGTAGCGAGGCTACTGAGTTTGACTGTACGTTCTCTTGATCCCTAACCATTCAAGCCCTTGCTGTGTATGTTGGCTACCATAGTTTTAGATTCACTATTAGGAGTAGGATGCATCTAGATGGAATCTATCAACTTTGGTAGAAAGAAGAAGTCCTATACGATTTGCGAGACTGAGTTCCGAAAGTCTTTGCCCAAAGCAAGTGTGAATACTAAAAAAGAGTTTCTGAAGGATTCACAAATGAATTTGGATGGAGTCAATCTAGTATATGACTGATGATGAGGTCTGATGAGTTCTCCATGACCTACATCAAGTCAGAACTCACGATAGAAAGACTGAATCATACGATAATTGCATCAGAGATTTACACTTTCATTCTACTGGATTGCCATTACATACTGCTAGGTGTCACTGATAGATTGTGAGACTTATCGAGCAACATCTTGATGATCGATGACCCTCGAAGGGTAGAGCTAGAATTATTCCAATCCATCGAAAAGAGTTTCGATGATATTGTGATGGAGATCACAATATGTCTCATTATCAGAGAGAATGAAACCTATAGGATCACACATTAAGAGATTTAATCTTAAATTTATTAATTAGACTTGTGAAGTTCTAATTGGATTAGGATTTATTGAAATCCTATTGGATTTGAGAGAACCTTGCTAGCACATGGTTAAACCTAATTCTTCTTTGGATTATGATTTTTATTAGATAAGGATTGGATCAAGTCCATTGCCTTGAACCTAATCTAAATCCATTTTGATTTGGATTTAGTAGGGCACCTATTTATGGGTCCAAAAGAATTGGATTAAGTCAATGAGTTAGCTAACTAATCTCTTATTTTTTTCTTATTATTTCCTAATATGATGTAAAAATTATTGAAAAGAAGAGATGGCACCTGTCCTTGGATAGGGCATGAGATAGAGAGAGGGGCTCACTTCCTCTCTTGCTTAGGTGTGGAAGGAGAGAGAGAGGGGCCATACCCCCTCTCTTGTAAATGAAACCCTAAGGGGCACCAAGTGTTGACGCCCAACTATCTACTTAATAATTCATGTGGCGCCCTCTCATCTTGCCTTATAAGATGAGGGTGCCACATCCACTTGACCTTTGAAGCAAGGGCCTTTCCAAATAGGTCTAGTTTCTTAAGAAGAAGATCAGATTAAAAGATAAGAGACTTCATGAGATAAGATCTAACCTTTTTAGCCTAATTGGATAATGATTTGGAATCAAGAAAGATCTATTTAAGGAGATGGTCTCCTAGAGTTTCATTATTATTGAATTTTGAGAATTCAAAACTCTTCCACTCCTTCTCCATGCCTCCTCCCCTCTTCTTCCTCTCTTTCCAATGCCCAAGGTTGGGCGTCCATCATCCCATGTGTCTGAGTTGAAAGGAGTCTCTTCTACAGCAAGGAACAAGGAGAAAAGGCTGCAGTTCAAGGGTTGTGATTGCAGTCAGAGATCAACAGTTGATCAAAGTTCAAAGGGGCTAAGATCCTATATAGAAAAGAAGGATCTACCATAAGAAGAAAGATTCAATGTTGATCCCGAAAAATATCTGTAGAGATCGGATACATGTGCGGCTCAAGAAACTTCGGATCTAAGATCATCAGTAGCGGTGTATTTCAACCCGTGCAAAGTTATTGAGATTTGATCTCATCTTTATTTAATTTTAATTATATGCATGTCTTTATTCCTGAGCTCGGGTAGGATTAGATGAGATTTATTGTATATGGGTTAAAGGGTTTAATCCGATTCATTTTCGTTGCTCTTCAAAAGATTTTTGAAATCTATGCATGCATTCTATCTAATTTCTAACACAATGATATCGATCAGACTAGCACATCCTATGTATACTCGATGGAGAGGGTGGTTGATCTCATAACCACTTATGTGGTGATACTAAAATAAGGATATAGGTGCTCATTAGAGAATGAGTTCACTAAATTGACCTATGAGAGAATATCTAATGGAGCCTTATTTATATGTCAGCTGGTTGTTCTCTAGTGGGAGTTGTGCAAGTGATCCTTAGATCTTAGATCACCATGATACCTTGTGTACATGAATCTATATTTGGTTCATTCCCTAGCTTGATTCTCTAATCCTTGTGTGAGGTGTTCTGGATATGGTGAAGTGTGCATGGAGGTTATGAGTGGTCAATAAGAGATCGATCACTCCTAATAAGGAGAGCGAACATCCTATGTGATCTCAGAGGTCGATGATTCGAGAAATCTTTGGTCAACATAGGATGATAATTAGAAAAAAATTTTTAATGTATCATTAACTGAATCATCATCTTCTAATCAAGATATATATGGATGAGCATTTAGAGTTGATATGATTCCATACCCATAGCTCATCTGGGATGTTATATGACTGAAGGATTGAATTACATGGTAACGTACCACTGAAAGATAATTTTGATATTTTCATTAATTTTTATCTCTTTCAAATAGTCATAACACATTGATAGGCATCAATCTTGACTTGTAGACTCACAAGAATTAAAGGAGTTTAATTTAAAAATTAATTAGAAAGAGTTCTGATTAATTGATGTAATTGGGCTGACCTAATCTAATTGGATTAGGATTAGGTCAAGAGCCTAAGTCTACTGCTGGCTAGATTTGAAACCCAATGGGTCACACACTTTGGGATTTAATCTTGTTCTGATTTAATTAGGGTTTAATGTAAATCCTAGGGGTTAATTTGATATGCTAGTATATTGTGTTAACCCAAGTTTCCAATTAAGTTAAGTTCAAAATGTTTAAGCTAGACTTAACCTATAGCCTTGAATCTAATTGGATTTGGTTGGTTCCTTTACTTAACATGGAAGAGTTCCATGTGAGAAAGGACTCCTCCACACCACATATCTATTTTCCATGCCCAAAATAAATAGGAATCATTATTTGATGCAAGAGAGAAGGAAGAGTCCTCCACTGTTAAGACTCTTAACAACTTGCCTTAATTGCTATTTACTTCATGCAAATGAAAGAATAGTGCCCTAAAAGCCAATCGCATGGGGTTGTGATGGGAACTTTTTTTGTGATATCTTTCTGCTCATTTGCATAAAATTAGTTATTTATTCATGAGGTATTATGTTTTATCATTTGCTGCATCATATTTTCATAATTATGATAAACCCCATAGATTAGGACAATGATTT